>VYXC01008332.1:1142166-1228595 GCA_013397175.1 Platysteira castanea
TTTTTACTCTAACATATTGGTAGATTCTAACATCCAGTAATTTGTGGCAGATCTTTTTAATCTGCTCTATGCAGGCAGTCTCTACACTCAGTAGAGTACAACTGTGCTTTCATACTGAACTGAGAAACACTTCGAACAGCCTCTATTACAATAACCCTATGTATTTTTCCTATGTATTAGGAAAAATACCTTCACTAAAAGGCTTATCAAGCATTGGAGTAGGTTGTCCAGGTGACTTTCTGAGTCACCATCCCTAGAGGTTTTTAAGAGACGTGATGCTTAGGGACAAGGCTCAGTGGTGGGCTTGGTAGTGCTTGGTTAATGCACTCAATGATGTTAAGGGTCTTCTCTAACCTAAAAGATTGGATGATTCTAAATACTATCTGGCTGTGCCCACACAGCTGCATGTCAGCTGTCTGGTCTAGGTTAGAAATAAGGAGCTTTAAAGACCTATTGATAAAAGTGTTAAGAGGAGAAAGTTGCACTGATACCATAGTAGCAAGTTCCTTCATAAATCAGAGAATAATAACATCATGCTTGTATAGACAAGGCCTCCAGTACACATTAAACTGTCCTGTCCTGGAGGTGAAACTGGGGTCCTGTCATGGCCAGAAGAGTCCTTGAGAAGGCCTGAGAAGAGGAAGCAGCATATACCTTAACACCTTCTAAATCACAATATTTAGTGCTGGGCACCCTCTGACAGAGATAATCCACGTCTACAGTAATTCTGACCCAGAGCTCCCTGTGAGGAGTTAGTGCTCTTCCAAAAAACATTCCTTTAGTCAGTGATATTTAAAAGTAGTTTTGATTGTTTTCTACAGATATTAAGTTTGCGCAGTAAAGCTCTATGTACACAGCCCCACACAGCTCTCAAAAACACTGAACAGCTTCATCCAGATTTGGGAAGTGGCAGTGACCTCTGAGATAACTACATGTGCAGAGGTCTGACACAGAGACAAACCCTGCCAGTGCCTCCTGCAGCAGAAGGATTTTAGCCCCATTAGACACTGGAGGTGGCACGTTATGGAGGTTGCGGATGAGGAGAGAGCTTCTCCCAAATTTTACACCCTTTCAAACATCATCAGCTATTTTGACAAAACAAAACTCTAAAATAAATCAGATGTCACTTATTCCATTGTCCATGGTACTGCTTGTTTTTTCTAGGCAAGATGAGGTCTCAATGCTATGGATTGTGAGCTTCTCTAACACACAGAAATACATACACATACGGATACATAGACATACAGATACACACAGACCCAAGCCAAACAAATAAGCATCCAGTTTGCTGCTTCTCCTAAGCCACCTGTTTTCCAGCAAGTTGCTTTGCACCATCATCTTGTAAGCTATGCTGACCTTTAAGCCTCTTCTTGGGGAAAAACTCTGGAAGCTTTGATAACAAATTTTTGCTCTTAACCAGATGCCGAAGATAGCCATCTTCCAATTTGCACAATTCTATTGTTGGATTGTTTGTTAGTATGTTTTCTGTTAAAAGAACAGTTTTAAAATACATATACCACTGCAGCTCACAGTTCCTTAGCCAGAAGTTTGTCCCTTTCCAAAGCTTCCAAATAAATAATCATACTTTCCATGTAATGTGTGACTCCTGCTCCCTGCTGGACACAAGTTCACAGATTTCCAAGGACCAAGGTCACCAACTAACAGAGAAGCAACCCAGCCCTGACCTTTCAATCAAAGTTGAAAAATTAAGACCTCCGGACAAAATCTGAATTTAAAGGTTCAGGCCTAGGTGCAATTTTCAACTAAAATGACAACTGAGACAGTCAGGCAGCTGCCAAATAAAAAATCAATTGATTTTACTGCTTGGTTCATGATTTCCCTTCAACACAGAGTAACTACATCCCATTCCAGACCTCATAGGTTATTTCTGCATGTGGCAGCACATTTGCAAATTCCACGACTAATTCTTCCAAAGTTTCAATAAACACACCTACCTTCTTTGTGTAAAATTGATCTGCTTTGCATTTCATAGTGGATGGAAAACAACAACTGACTTAAACAAGAGCCTACTTCAAGCAAACTGATATTCAGATACTGTGCATAAATGGGACCCTGGTGAATCATAAAGGCAAAAGCAGAGGTCTGCATTACTTATTTATGGAAATAGGAGATTTGATTGAACTAAGATGAAAAGAGATACAGTGTTATCATATTGATGATGCTCACAAGATAAACGGGAATTAAAAGGAAGCAACTGTCCTACACTGGTGTCCCTGATGTATTCCTATCAGGGATCTTTCATGTGGTCAGACAAGAGCATAACATCCATCTAATCAAATAGATTAGCACAACTTCACTTTTGTTATGCTTATTCCCAACTTCTGCTCCCTCTTTCATTCCTTCTGACCACAGAAGGAATTTCTTAGAATTTATTATTCATACTTCATAGTGTTCCCAAATGACTTTAGGTATGAACCCAAGAAAAGAGGCCAACATATATTAGATGTGATTACGGATGGAGGAGAATTGAATCAGGTCTCTAGATGCCTTATTTGAAATAAAGCCTCACAAAAACCCAGCGGAAGCCGTGTACACTGAATGTCCTGGTTTGTGGCGCTTTGAGGAAAGGAGTGGCTTTAAAAAAGCAGGGGAATCTGGCAGTGACTCAGGCTCTTTCACTAGCTACAAAATAACAAGCCACTCTTATATCTCCAAATCAGAAAAACAACTGAAAGTCAGAATTACTCAATCCCACTAACGGCACTCTGAACAATCAGTTACTGCTCATGTTCTTTGCACACAGTACTTTTGTAATCGCTACCTCCTCTTCTGGCAATTTTGTACAAGTTTTATTTTCTGAAGTGGGGTATTGCCAGGGAGCTACTCTGTAAATATTATTTCTGGAAGTGATAGATCACTTGTGCACGTGGTGATTTAAAAATTCATAATTAACACCTTGTTACCTCCCCAGGTGTATATTGGCGTGTCCACCTACAACTGGTGCCAAAAAAATTCAGCTGCTAAGCCATTCAGCTTAGCACTGTTCTTTCAGTGAGTGTTCTGCTAAATAAATACATTTAAATAGTGGCAGCTATGAGTTTCTTCAACAAGCCACAGTTGAAAATGAAAACACATACCACATAAAACCAGCTATGGTGTATCAAAGACTTATTCATTTTACCTGAATACATAGTTGATGTACTGTTGGTCCAGATCACTGGGAGAGGAGGGAGAGAAAAAAAGGTGTTTTTTTTAGCAATACACTTCATTTGGTGTAATAGATCAGTATATTAGCAGTAATGTACAGTAATGCTGTAATATTACATTATATTAATTTATATAATATATAATAAGGTTAACATTAGGTAATACTAACATATTACAATTATATACATTATAAACATAATATAGTAATAATTTTATCAACACAAATCAACTAATTACCAATTAACCAACAGATTAATTTACTTAGAATTCGCACATTATTTCTGTTGTTACTGTCTATGGAAGTTTCATTTAAAGTGAAGATAAAGTAAGCTAGATTAAAATTTAGACCCTTTAACCAGAGATAGAAAATGGTTTTGAAATAAATGAGCTTATCCATGCATGTATATTATACATCATATGCAGTGTCAATACATCCATCTCCATTCATACAGACAACTGCAGACTATACATAATGTGAACATGTAATGCCACCTCTTGATTCCAAGACTACTGTTGTGTGGTTGCAGTTCTAACCTGCATGTGGGATTAGTGCAGGGTTTTGAGGTGCTTAAGGTACTCAGTTATTCCCGTCTTGTGGTAAGTCACCAGCTGCTGAACACTTTTGAGACTGTGTCACAAAGGGAGATACTGACAGATTCAAGCCATGCAGCTTTCCATGTGAACACAGACTAACATTTCCTCTTAACACCTGTGCAAGTAATGAGGGGTTCTTTTTCCAGCGCTGAGTCATCATCCTTGGATAATATACTGTTTAAAACTAATTCAGTGTTCCAGTTAGCAGTATAACTATCAATAACCACATGGTATTGTTACCAACAATAAATAAGGCTCTCCTTGCAAGAGAAGTCATTAATGATTAACCAGGAGTGGCCCAGCTCCTGCTGATCATGCAGAGCTCCCTACATTACAGTCATCTCCTTATAGAAGAATAAGAAAGCACATTACCTTAAAGAGCCAGGTTTCCACAACTTGTGAAATACTTTGTAAGCCCCTGTAATTGAAATGACATGTGTAATTGCCATATCGTGCAATCATTCTGACAAACAACAGCTTGTTTGGCCGTGGTACTGGCAGACGTGGAACCCCTCTGAATTACAGTTTAGCAACACGGCACAAAGGATTCCTAAACCATGAGTAAAATGAACCTATTGCTTCAAATTAATGGTTTTCAAAGTGTTATCAGCTCTGAGCACAGTCATGCTTTGTGGTTCTGCTAGTCCTTCTGAGGACGAGACATCTCCTAGCTCACAGCAACAACAAAGGAGAGATTGTGTGTGTGTGTGTGTGTGTGTTTGTTTTTGCACGTAAATACATAGAGAAAAGTGTCACAGAATGGCTTCTTCTGCCCACACCATTTTGGGAGTAAGTTCTATGATATATATGTTCATCTACGTAGAGCTGTTGGCTCTGAGCCATCTTTCCTATTTAAAGGTCTCTCAGCTCTAGAGTTTCCAGGTTCTTTACAGTCTTGAACCATCCATTTACCTCTTGTTAACTTCCATTTCTGTTCTGGGTGAAGATTTGGGCACTCATGAAAGAAACAACACAGCTTCAGGCTCTATTTATTCAGACCCTTTCTTCAAGGCTTTGGGGTAATTTTTTTGATTCTCAGAGAAAACCAGAGTATGAAAAGTAAATGCAGTAGAACCCTATGAAATAGACAGCCTCAATTCTGCCTCCATTAGCCAAGCTGAAGGGTAGAACACACGTCCCTTCTGTAATGCTCTGTCTTGATTTACTATGCAGTAAGTTCATCTGTTTGCCCTTTCTCGTAGCACCTTCATTTCAGTTGATAGGAAATCTAATTACACAAATAACTCCCAACAACCATATCAACAACTCTCAAAACCAAGAGATGGAAGGCAGCTATATTTTGAGCATAAACATTATGTTGGCACTTCCTACACATTTCAAACACACAAAAGAAGCATTCTGAAGACTCTAAGCAATTTTCCACCTCCATGACCAAGCACTGCTTTACAAATGAGACCCCTTGGCTTTGAGAAAGCAAGAACATCACTCATTATAGCAAACACGTACTTGAAGTGGAAAATCCACAGCTTTTACTTTTATATAAATAAGCAAATGTTTGCCATATAATATTTCTCAAAAAAACCCCAAAACTATTTCTTACTTGTATGTTCACAACATTTCAGATGGGAATCTCTACATCTCGCTAGACAGGAATACTTATAAACACATTACCTCTGCCCTGAAAATTTTACAGTATGAATAGAAGAAATAAAGAAGGAATCATCCCTAATCTGCAGACAAGACTTAACATATGAATGAGTCACTCACTCAGTATATAGGACAGATAAATATCAAGTACAAGTCCCTTATTATCCACCAAAATACTCCAAAAGACAAAAATCTCCTAGTTAAATATTACTACTCTTGTTTTCTTCAGATTTTCTGGGTCTGACTGTTTCTAGCTTTTCATGGAAGAACTATGATTTATCCAAATCAACATTTGGTCTGAAAAAAAAGACAAAAGAAAACCTGATACGTTATGCAACTCATTGTTAAATTTTTTTTTAAATGCATATGATTGCCTAAAAAAACCCCAGCATTTCAACATCCTTCCTCTGGGACCATATTCCACGATATTTGAGTATATTTTTGTCAGTTTTTAAATAAAATCTGCATGTGCAATAAAGCTCAAATAAAGTACAAGTTATTGCTTGTTTTTTTCATTTTTCTTCTCCCCTCAGAAAGAAGTCTCTCTCAGTAGGCAACCATCAAAAAACAACCAGAAAAGCTTAGTGCTGATTAAAATTGTAAGTGCATTTTCTCATCCACTGTTAACAGACTGCAATATGTAGTTTGTTCCATTGTTGTTTTCAACATAAAAGCTATAAAAAGAATGCACTTTCTTATATTTACTGACCTTCATTTTTTCCAATTGTTTCTTACATATAGAGTCTCAAATATCAGTAACTTCATAATAAAGCTGGTTTCTCCAACACATTTACCCTTCCTAATTCTTTTTCTAGAAGAAAATTACTTACCAACACAGATCAAGTGAATTAGAGCCCATAAATATCCGTTTGGATCAAACTGCAATAAAGAACATCTACATAAATAAAAGCATGAGCATGTAAACATACATATTGCAATTTCCCTGCAGTTAGCTTTGCAAAGCAAGTACAGCGAGTGGGAGCAGCGCTACAGAGACAGGGAAGATGACTAAAGAAGACTAGGAAGACTGAAATTCTTCCTGTTACACGTAGGAACCTGGCATATGCCAGTTATTCAGGTTCTCAGCTCGTCTCAGCAAGGATAATTCTATTTCCTTCAGATGTGTACACCAATTTAAGCAATCTGAGCATATGTAACCCAGCCTATTTAGTCTTGTATTGACAATCAGGGATGGGCAAGATGATCAGAGGACCATCGCGAAGGTTTTTATCTTGTCTTCTTTCCCCTCTGAGCCTCTACAGCAGCTAAGCAGTCTCTCCACAAGGCTCCAACTAAACAGAGTATCCAAAAGAGGGCTTCAAACGGACATCTGAGCAAAGTAGGCCCTCTTCACAATCATTAGGGGAAACCGAACATTTTTGAGAGGAATTCACCTGGCATATTTCAATGTCTGCTTTCAGGTGAGACTAATTATGTACCAGGAGAATCTGCTCTGCACCATGGACTATGATGAGCGCTAGTGCAGGTGCAACACTTCCAATGGCCACATTTGATCAGATGTATCCAGACAAGTTCCAGACTCATCTGACTTCAGATATTAACTGAGGTATCCAAAGCAAGGAAACAGCTTTCCTAAGTCTCCAAAAGAGAATCTCCAATGAATAGATCTTTGCCGGATGGAGCACTCTCTGGAGGTACCTCACTTTCTTTCTCAGGTAGCTACAGAAAGTGTGTACAGTGAATACAAAACTAATTCAGGAACTTCCTGAAAGTACGCACAATTAATTCAAACCTAAGTGATTTGCTGTAAGCCCTATTAAGAAGTAAAACGGTGGTTTCCCCAGCCACCACCTTCACCAAAGAGCTGTGTGCCTACACTGCTCAGAAGTTTTACTACGATGCGAACACAGTAAACCCAGCAAGACTACAACACAGCAACAGGAAACATTTACAATTCCCTTGCAGGGATCCTACGCTAGCTTACAAGTAAAAGCTGCATCCCTCGTATCAGCGCTGATAAGATGTCAAACATCAAGGCCTAACTGGAGCTGCTTTACAAAGCAGAGCTCACCTGTGTGTCACAAAAAGGAAGGCACACTGCTGCTGCCAGGAGGAACAGCACACTGTGGAGAAGAGAAAGTAAAAAAAAAAACAAGTAAGACCAAAAGCTTTCAATGTGGATTTATACTCTCAGCAAAGTAGAGGCAATGCCACTCAATTTTACACTGATACTTGACTTGTTTAATTTTCTTATTCCACATTTAAAAAGTAATTTCTGCCACCAAAATTAAGTTTTACATCACATATTCTTCATAACTTGTACACAGTAAAGTTTTGTGAGAAGAGAAGCATCATAAAACACCTCAGAAGTGATGAAACAAGTTTTTTTGGTAGGAAATATTTTTCTTCATTAGCCATCTGTCTTCCCTAGGCTTTTTCAGAAAGCCAAAATCAGCCAATTTCTGGCTGAATGGCTACCAAAAACGTCTTTCATTAAGATGGATTGCCTGTTACAACAATTCCAGCAGACGCGACTCCATTACAAGCGACGCTGTTACTCCAGAACACAGAGCAAGGTGGAAGTGACTGGTATTACACGAGAAATGTCTTAAGGACAGCATTAAGTCTTCTCCTTGTCCACTGACTTAAGCTAAATAAATTCTTAACCTGTGGCTGAATCAGTATCTGTTCAAGCTACATGGAATACACTGATGTGGAATTTCTGTTGACTGTCACTATTAATACTAACATACACTTGGTTTTGCAGCTTATTTTCCTACTCTCTAAGGGCATGGGAAAAGACAGAATAAAGATTAGAAAAAAAAAATTACATCCTTGACAATAATCCAGTGGTGAAGACAAGGCCACAATAAGTCAGATAATGGAAACAACAGGAAGAAATTAGGAAGATAATGCCTCTAAGTATACTAAATAATAACCCAACATTATCCATTCTTAAGTATAGCTAAAAGATTACAGGATGGGGAGGACAGCAAATATCCATCCTTCAAGGCGATGAGGGGGCACAGAATCAAATTTTTAACATATGACTGGTTGACTTCCGTTTGTCCCTTTCTATCTCCTTTTTGAAGCCTAAACAACCAGGGCCAACAAGGGTTGGTAGCTGTGTAGCTTAATACCACAGAATCATCAAGGTTGGAAGAGACCGTCAAGGTCATTTGTCCAACCGTGAATCCAGCACCACCATTATCACCTTAAACCATATCCCCAAGTGCCACATCCAAACAGCTTTTGAACATTTCCAGAGATGGTGACGCCACCACCTCCCCGGGCATTTTATTCCAATGCCAAACCGCTCTTGTAGTGAAATTTTTTTTTCCTAGTATCTAATCTGAACCTCCCCTGGTGCAATTTAAGGCCACTTCCTCTTGTCTCATTGCTTGAGACATGGCAGAAGAGACTGACGCCCACCTCACTATGAATGATTCTAGCAGAAATGGATCTCATTTACCTTTCATTTCTAAGGAAAGGCATTTTTAGCTACTTTCTAACACACTAGTTATATTTCTCTTACTGTTTACAAGTACTCACTGGAACTTCAAACCTGGCTTCCATCTCCTTTCCAAAAGCACTGTTATGAGCACTGCTTTTTCATTCATTTCATTTTTGTAAGGAGAAAAAACATATCTATTCAAGAAACTGTTTAAAAAAATTAAAAACATTTAATTACTCCTATGTTGCAATTTAGGCTCACCGCCCACAGGAATGTGCCTTACATTCTTCATTGTTTTGGTGTGCCATTATCTGAAGCAAATACAGAAGCTGGAGCCAAAACAAGTCTGAATCTGAATCTGTGTAGTTTTAAAAGCTTACCTACAGACTTTCAGATGAGAGGTCTGCTGTAAAAAAGAAAGTATGATTAAAACATTAAAATTTAATGATAAAAGTGGTAAAATAGTGTTTTCTCCTTCCAAAAACTGGAAAGTGATGACAGCTGATCTTACTGCATCACACACATTAAAACTTCAATGCTCAAAATTTGAGCACTGCTTAACTAATTTAATTTGATAAAGAAGAATCAGGATTACAGATAAATCTACTCCACCTTGATTTATATTTTCAGGTTACTTACCAGCAAGTAAACCTAAAACCAGACATGAACTTTATAACTGCTCCTCAAACTTGACTTGAATTATACCAAAACTGTGTAATATATGCACTCAATTACTGAGTTTTCCTATTTAAGTACTACCCCATTCAAATCAGTCTTGATCTAAACTCATGAAATTTTCCCAATTCTCGATATGAAATTATTCCTGAGAAGCTTCCAGTTAGGCCTGTGTTTGTATTAACCTTGTCTGTAGTGCTTTTGTTTTTAAAGAGAGGAGTCATAAGCTTGCGACACAGAAGGAAAATACGAAACACTTTGACAGGGACACTAATCAGAGGACAATGACACAGGGACATGCCATGGTACACTCTGCTATATCCCTTAGGCATAACCTTAGTGATCTCTTCTGTTGTCAGATGTAGTAAACACTCATTTATGTTCCTTCTTTATAGACAACAGATATAATGAATGGAAGATGCCTTTTACAGCAAGCCAGAGGCCACTGCAGAAACAACTTTGTGATGAATGATTTCCCAGTATTAGCTCACACAGCAGCTCTGTAGTCAGTTAGGGAAACATTTCAAGAAAAGTCTAAAAAGAAGGCTCCCCAATTCAGTTAGTGAGAAAAATACCCCAGCTCTTATAAAATTGTGCAGGAATCATTCTCCTGACTTTCATAGGGGCAGAATCTCAAGCGTTCAAAACAAATTCAAAAACGTACCATTCCTTCTGCATTTTATGTGGAGATGTGACCTATGTGTAATCATACAATACACTAGATCTATTATACTGATTAGTTCTGAGGACACAGTCCTCCTTCCTCTCAGCTCAAACAATGAGATTTTTATGTCGGGCATGAGAGAGAGGGAATACTAATTTTCAAAAAGAAAAAACAGGCAGGACCAATCCAGTCTTAAAAATGCAGATCAGACTGGTGATATGTATTTGCAGAGTTTCATCAACTAAAGGGGAAAAGGAAACATCAGTTTCCTTTTTTGACAAGTATACATAAATTTCAATTTCAAAAAGCTCTCTCTGGGTCTCATTAATGAGTAGCTATTACAGTAAGTCTAGAAAAGTACATGTAATGCCTGTATTCTATCACAAGAGTTACCTGGACTAATGGATCAATTACCTCTTTCTGCACAAACTTCTGGAATCCGCAGGTTATAACTTCTGCTGCGTTGTGCACAGTGAGGAACACTGGGATTGGCTGGCATGGAGAGAGAACAAAAATGCCCAAATCAACCCAGAACAGCCACACACACAGGAAGGGGCAGTCTTCCTAGAGACAGCTGTCCCACAAGCATGTGGTTTGGGGTTTTGTTTTTGAAGCTGTAAACCCATGCCACATCGCCTAAAAGAGATTTAACCCATTCCAATCACTACCACATGGTACAGGCATTTTTAAATGCAGATCCTGCTGCAGACCCGCTTGCTGTGTCTCCCACTGCTGATCGCTCAGTCAGTTTTTTTGTACACAGCTCCCCCAGTGAGATTTGCTCCAGGTTTCTGCCTCTAGTTTTCCCTCTCTGATCCAGGATCTTCAGCCTCCACAGTAAACAGTTCTCATTTGTTGTCCCATTTCTGTCTGTTGGTACTAAGAATACAGTGTGACTCCTAGCAACAGAACTGTGGGCAAGATGATTTTAGGTGATTGCTTTCAGTTACTGCTAGGAAGAGCTGCCCAAAATTAGGATAGAAATGCAATAGTTCATACGCAAATTATGTTGAAATTATACCTACTGAGGTATCTGGACACCATCCCAACATGAAATCATTAAGAAACAAACCCCAATGATAACAATAATGAATCAAACACCCATTGCCCCGGGCAAACCCAACAGAATTAGTGGTTCATAATACTTCCTCCAAATCAGATCCATGGTCTCTCAGACAGTTGAAACAGAAGCAATTCTCTGCTCTGATTAAGATAATCAAAAGACTAAGCCAGTTTAGGAAGCAGTATTTCCCCACTAGTGTATAGTACTTAAATCACAGTAGCAGAGAATGAGTTAATTTCTCAGTGATGCCAAAGCTTTTAAGTATCAGGTGACATAAGCAGCAAATATCTCTTAATGTGACTTTACATATTTTCTCTAATTTTCTTTTCTTTACCATAAAGCCAGATAAGCATTGCTCATTAAACATTTTAAATCATAATGACAACTGGAGTGGATCTATAAACGCAACAGTTATACCAAGATAAGAATGAAAATCACACAAACACAACTGGCATGAAGCTGTTGGACCTAGCTTTACCAGCACTGAAAAACAATTCTCAACCTGTTGCTGGACAACTGAGAACATACACCCAGAAGTATCTAACTTAAAAGCACTCTGAGCTTGACATAGCAATAGGAAATACAAGAAATACTCATAAACAAGGAAAGTTGACAGCAGAATTTACATTCTTCCCTTTGTGAAAGTGAATTTGTTGGGTTTTTCTTCCCTCCCTTCTGCTTCCAGAAGCCATTTGTTGGCTCTTCCAAATGTGTTTTGGAGCCAACAATGGCTCCAGTTTGCCTAGCCCAGTTAACCTTCTCCATATGTCTATTGACTTTGATGCAAGTATTTCTTAAATTTGTGAGTGGGCTTAATGCTTACGAAAAGAAAGGTTTACTGGCTGGGCAGGCAGGGTGAATAGACTCTGTACAGATCTCCCCTCATGGCTCTGCATACTTTTTTTAATGCAACACAGTCCAGAGCCAAGCAGTCCTCCTCCAGTTCTAGCCCTGAATCCTTGGTCTGGGGAGATTGCCAGCACCTCTAGGAAGAGGCACAAACAGAGATTAAATTTGTAGCTTTGCCAGTATACAGGAGTGTTTGAAAGTGGGTCCCCTTGGATTTGATAATAAAAGTACACATAACTTCTGCTTTAGGAATAAACCCACTTAACTCAAATAAGCTGTTGAGATGAGCCAATTCAGCTATGAGTTTGGGAGAGTCCACTTTCCTTCTCACTCTGTAATAAAATTGTTGTACACAAAGCCATTGTAAGTAAAGCTTCCACGTAGGATTGAATTTAGGCCTACTACAAGGCAGCACATAATAATTATGGCCTAAGACTAGTCGTCCTTTTGTCTTGCCTCATAAAATGGCCACAGAATTAGATATCTAAATCCCCATTCATGGAGAACAAAAGCCGTTAAGAAATGGAGATGCACCTTAAGAAATGTTTGGGATACAAATCAAAACCCTTTACAGCCCTTCTGCCACTCTAGTGCAGTTGACTCATGAATGACCAGAGCGGGAACAGGAGGCTGACACAGTAACTTACAGGATGACTAGGAAGTAAGAAGAAATAACAGAGAGGATGTGATCCATAACTCCTCTCCCACCCAGGTGAGGAAGCAGAAAAGATGCTGCTGCCAAGGCTTTATTGATGCTTCCAGACAGGGCTTTCCTTAGGGAACTTTGCTTACCTTACACAAAAAAAGCCCAATGAACTTCCTTTGACAAGGAACCAAGAGGAAGGAAATGCAATCATCCTGAGACAGGACTAACTGGGGAGCAGAGAGCTTCTGAGCACATGCCTGCACTTTGCCAGTATTATTTGGGTCCAAGATAAGGCCCCCAGCCTTGCTTACGAGGACAGAGACCTCCTGTTCTTTTCTGTTCCATCTCTCTACTGGGATTTTTAAGGGATCCCTAAAATCAGAATCTGGTAAAAAAGGTCCCTTTTGATTCTCTTCGGGGTTTAGGAGGTGACAGGAACGAGCTGGCTCTGGAGTTATATTAAGATGCATTGACAGAATGCAGAAGGGAACTAGTGCAGGAACTAGGCTTGAGACTGCATCACAACAGCAAAACATTGTTATTTTAAAAAAGTTAGTGCCACCAATTTTTTTTCAAGGAAGACTATACAATTTAAGCATAAAGTATTCAAGCTTCATGAAAGTAGACTTGACATTCTGTAAACATTTGGTAAATTACTGTGATTCAAATGAATCATAAAACAGAGTAATCTAACCCTTCCCATAATCTCCTTCCAACTTTCTATTTATTTTTTCAAATCTTGCAAAGAATCAAAAGCTTCTCACTGAAATGGTCTTCATCAGTTTCCTGGAAGGACTTGCCACAGATCCCACAACCCCATTCCTCCTTTTGCAAATGTACAGCTACTGATTTCTTCAGCTTCTTCCCTACTTGTACAATTCAGACCACTGAGGATCTGTTCATCAAAACACTGCATACTCTGGAGAGATGCTGAGTGCTTCGGACTGTCACAGAGATGCTTTTTGATGCTTAGTAGGATTGGACCGCTGTATTAGCTCCATTAACAATGGATCTATTATTTAAACCCCTCCTGCCTCCTTTCCCCTCAACCCAGGAACAGCATCAAACACCATGTATGAAGGGAATGGTTTTTGTTTACAAAGTAGAAGTAATAAAGAACTGATTTCTACTGGTTCATTTCTTACCAATCTAGACAGTGCCCTAGAGCCAGCATAAATAATGCCCACAAAAAGTACTGATGCAGGAAGCCACGACAGGATTTCAGACCTGTGAAAACAATTAAAATCCCATTATTTTACCACATTCTGTTTACATACAGAAAGCAACAGTTGCTTGCAAGGAATGTAATATGTATATATGTACATAAATTTCAATTTTATATGTGTATATTAAAGTTACTGTCTGATTGCTCAGTGTTCCTCCCATTTACTAAGGAGTCCAAGTCAGAAATTATTCATTTTATCTAATCCAAGAGAGGAACTAACTGCAGATATATTTTCTTGGTTTTACTCTTTCCCTGGCTTCTCTCCCTCAAAAATCCTGTTGCTGGTTTGTTTTTTTTTCTCCCTTAGAAATTACTCCCGTTGGTTTTAAAGGAGAGACATTTCAGCTAATTTCCTGGGTATTCTGTGAAAGGAACAAAACCTGACAAATGAAGGCATAAAATGGCTCACTTGCACAGACAGCACACATTTTCACTATGTACAAATACACTTGGCCACCCACACATTCATTTCTCACCCAGATTTACAAAGAGATTCTTCCTAAAAATCAGATTGTCTCTGTGGAGCCCTATCTCCTGAGATTTCCTAATGATATTCCTTTGACTAAGCCAAACTCCTAGAGGCAGTTTGACGACTAATGGAGGAATGAAGTAATCAGATTGATTTGATTAATTTTTTTTTTAGCCATGGTTACTGCAGTAGGGTCAGGTTTCAGTTCTGAGAAGGGGCTTCAGAACTTGCACTTTTCCTATTTTTGATCTTGTTACTTGAGGGAAGAAAGGGATCAACTAGGTGGTAAATTTCAGAGAGAATAATGTAAGATTTTGGGCAAGGGAAGAAAGGAGTAGCAGTAAGGTAAAGGTCTGAAACAAAGGCTTCCCAGGACTGAACACATGGCTGTCCCATTCACTCTTCCCAAGCTTTGAATTAAAGTGGAGAAAACATTAGTGATCAGTGCTGGTTCTCAAAACAAAACCAAACTGCTTGTACTTCCTTAATTTGCATTACACTTCCAATTAACATGTAAGACTTGAAATGCAATTATAGATACTAGTACACCACCACACTTCATGGAACATAGAAAACAGACCATTAATTGATTGATGAAATCAGAACAAATTAAATGAAGATAAAACATGCGCAAAGATTCACGTAATCACAGACAAGGGAAAAACTAGAAATACCACATTTCCTCCATTATATATATATATATAATTTCCCAAGATACTCAATCAAAAACCAGGGCCACAAAAATAATCTTTAGATCCTTTCACTGGCATAAATATCTGCTCTGGGTTTTCTTGAGTAGTCACCATAAATTTTTATAAAAACACTGTTTCTTTTGAGGTTATTGACTTCAACTGGAATTTCATCAAGATCAAGATCTAATACTGTCATACCTCATTACCAATGAATTCACATCAGACACCAACAAAAATACCCCCCACCCTATTGGAACAGCAACAAATGGAAGAAAGGGGGAGGGAAGAAAAGAAAGTGGGTCTGGGAAGATAAAAGGAACACACGATGAAAACCAAATTTTCATTTAGAACATAAAAATATCACTCTTTCATGTTCCCCACCACTAAATTGTAGGAATCTTAAATATGTTTTCATCTCCAATGCAATTCTGAGAAATGCAGTGGAAAAGGACTTCAGATGTATTTTCCATGATGTAAGGGTAGAATTTTATGCTGCCAAGTGGGAATTTCAGGACTGAAAAAGAATGCACGGATGTTTGATGTATGTGTCAGCATCAACAATCTGTCTTGTATGTAAACCAATTAGCAGCTTCTTATGTTGGCAATACAGTGATGTACATGCAAAATAGGAAGAGAACTGGTGAGTTTGTGGTTGTTGTAGGGCTAAATCCAAATCCCATGATAGGCAATGGGTAGGTTCCCCCAAACAACACTTAAAGTAAGGCTCTGAGCTGCTGCTTATCTGTGGGTGAAATGCAGCACTACAAGAAATGTCAATCAGAACACATCAGACTCATGTGCCTACAAGAGTTAGGCAGAAGCTGGGCAGCAGACTGCAGCACTGGAAGAATTATGCAGATGCTGCATGTTTCTCTGTGCTCCACAGAGCCCTTGTTTTGGATAAAAGCTTTACACAGTCAACATTTGCTGTTTAGAAGCAATGATGGAGAGTCCCTTACAGTATGTCCTGGGGGGAAGCAGAGGCAAAGCAGGTTATCCACAAAGCCTAAGTGAGATTACTCTAAATAATATGTTTTTATTTGGTCTTCATGGTGAGGTTAGTATTCTGGACTTTGGACAGAGGGTGATGATCTCTATGTAATAATTTAATTCTGCTGAAACACTTTGGGATAACCTGAATGGGCTCAGAAAGTATATGAGAGCAGTCCATGTGACAGAAAAATTGAGACTTTGTGGACATAAACAAATGGATGGCAGTTTATTATTTGAAGCATGATGAGACTGAAGACTGGCTATGATATTCCTAAGTATCCTACACATACACCAACCCCACCTCCCAAAACAACAGACAGATGGAGAGACAGATATTCTGTAAGGGGGAATGGAAATGTCCATATCCCAGTAGTAGCATTAAAATCACCTTTGCACATTATGTTTGTTTGTTTGTTTGTTTGTTTGCTGGTGATTTTTTTTCATTGGTAGTGCTTTGGAGGTTTAGAGGGTTCCATGTTTGGGGTTTTGGGCTGTTTTCTTGTTTTGGCTTTGATTTGTTTTTTTTTTTTAATACAGGAGGTATATGCTATGCTACGTATATGCTATGCTACAAATCCACCTCTGCAAAACATTAAAGCATGTGCCTTATCTTTGTGAAGAAAGACAGGTTTAAACTCATGCTGAAATAGCTGGACGAATTATAGCCAAAGCATGTCAATTAATTCTGGTTGTTCCATTCACTGTATTAACTAAGCTAATGAAGAGGTTTTTCAAAAGGGATTTCAACCCCTTTCCCTACAGTGTGCTGACATCTAGTGGCTTTAAGTCTCCAGGGTCAAAATATGAACTAATTTTTCATCAAAACTTTTCTTAGATAAAAACAACCTCTTCAACATCACAGAGTGGTTCTTGTCCTCTGTTTTCTTTAACATCTTCCCAGGTTTTGAAAAGACAAAAGTATCTTTTCCAAGCTGGGGAAACAAGATTCAACTTCTTCAATTTCATTATTTAAAACAGAAATAATCATTAGCGATGAAAAGCTGAACCATACAAGGACATTACTGATGGCTGTATTCCTCTAGACTGTTCTGTGGAACAATATAAATTCGATATTAATACATATATGTATCAGTTACTGCCAAGGTTTGGACCTGGGGTCTCTGCCAAAGTCACAGACAGCTTTTATGATATCCTCAGGTGATTGCAGCTATAAAATAGGAAACCAAATTCCATTTTCATTTACAACCTCACTTACATTTCTGTGGTGATGTAGTCACTTGCATGGACATGGAAACAGAATACAGCCTAGTTTTCTGACATACTCAGAGGATTTCATTCTAAGTGAGGAGATTCGATTTTTCAAGCCAACTGTTTGAATCTCAAACAGAAGATTCATCAGTTTTCACTTGCTAATACAGAATCACTGAGAAAAAGTTACATTAGAAGGCATGTCTGGCAATCACTTAGTCCAAACTCTCCCAGCTTCAGAGTCAAGTCACATTACTCAGGTCATTTCCCAGGAAAGTTTTTAGTACCTCCTGAGATGAAGATTCAATGATTGCTGTGGGCATACATCTTACAAATTATACCATTTTGCACAACAAAAAAGATGCTACATTCCATACTGCAGAACGGATCCACCTGAGCAGAGTACAGCATGATGACCCTTCTGAATTGTGCTGTCACATTCACTTCAGACGATCTTTGTCTACAAAGCACCATTTAATTTGGAGTTGGATTGTTATATCAGTTAGGAAAAGGTGAATGATCCCCATTTATGAGACAGCTCTCAGAAAAAGGCAGATCACATTTGTAGACTTCAAAGCCCTGAGGGTTTTGCGGAAGGTTGTGTCAATGCCCTTAACTAACATTACCAAGGTTTCTCTTACAATACTAAAAAAAATTCAGGGAAGAGACATGGACAGATGGTTGGATAAGATATCCTTATTGTGTTCACTAAGGGCTTTTTGGTTATCTTACCAAGGTTAAACTGAATCCACTTTATATTAGTAGCCAGTTTAAGTGCATGTCACTGAACATCCACATCACTAAAATGTGAGTTCTCTTCTACATCTGTGAAGCAGAACACACACAAACACGCACACCCACACACCCCCCAACCTCTATTTTAGCCAGTTAGAAACATCCACAACCAACTCAACTATGTTGTAATCCAGCTACAGAAAATAAGTGTTTGGCAAAAACCAAAAAACCTACAGTACCTTGAACACAAGTTTATCTCCACCCAGCCCAGCTTCCAGGAGATGTGAAGCAGAAGTCCACCCACCAGTGTTTGCCACCTGAAATAGAACAACACTAGGAGATAATATGAGAGCCCTAGGAAACATGTGCAGATAACTTAGAATAAATAGTAAGTAATGCACGCTGATTTCTTTTACATTTTAAAATAAGTTATCAGCTTTCTTCTTCCTTAAGATAGTGGTTTTCAGAGACGTGTTTCAGGTTTCTTGGGTGAAAATCCTTGAACATCTAGCACAGTTCAGACAGAGATACTGCATTACAATTTTAAATGACATTAACACCCATAACAGATATAGAAGGGAGTTTATTTATTATTACCATTCGTTGCAATGCATTTAAGCAATTATTTAAAACCTTTCTCACACATATACAAATAAACAAATATTCACTCTATGCAGTGTTATTGCAGTTGGACACTGTCAGATAAGAATGAGCTCATTTTCCACATGGATATGGTAAATATTCAATGCTACTATCACAGCTCACTTCACCTTTTTTTTTGGATGAAGAGCACATGAGAGCTTAAAAGCCAAGTTTCCCTGACATTTGCTGCAGGTTTGGCCATGGTCTATCCAAGCCAGTGATGAAATCCCATCAGTTTTACTGTGAAGAATTTCCTCTTGTCTCAGGTTTTAAGGACAGGAGTTGGTGACAGTTTCAGATGCTTAGGACTATGCAGTATAGTCTTTGATTATACAGGGAACAAAACCAAGGACATGAACAACAATAGCATGAACTGAGAATTACATTCTTTTCCTCTTTGCTCATCTGTCATAGGTCTAAATGAAAGTGGCTCTGAGCCACTTTAAAAATTTCAAGGAAAAGTCACTTTTAAAAGCCAGAACTTATGGAAAAATATTGAGATGCTGAAATGCATTTCCAAATAATAGAAAAAGGAAATGATTGTGGTAAAACAGATACCATAAGGCAGTTTCTTGCCATTGAAATATGCTTTTCTGTTGATTTATCACATCTATTTTACACAAATTACTCAAAACCCTCTCCTCATATGATAAAAGCCTTGTGCAAGAGACAGTCTCTGTGTGTGTGCCAAAACTGAAGAAAGCATTCACTGCATATTTAATTGAGCTGAATACACTCAAAGTAAGTGGAGATTCCCAAGGCAGTTATTCCTAGAGTTGATTGCAGTCCTGAGACTGCAAATCAGGCAAAAATGTAAGCCATGCTAAGCAGCAGAAAAGGCAGCAAAGATATCCAGTTTCTGCAGGTTTTAACATTATCTCAAAAGAACAAACGGGGGAAGTCTTGACTCTAAGAGGCCAGATTTTCACTAAATGTCTCATCAACAGCATTGATGGTATATATGGACACTTACCAAAACATTACATTACATTTCTCATTACAGTTATTAAGATATGATAGTGACTTGTGATGCAGTTACCGAAAGGTAAGCATGAAAAGAAGAACATGGTATTTGTGGATGCCTAAAAATGGGTTTAAGGTTGGTTTTTTCTAGCATAGCAAAAGAATGCACTATAACTGCACATTATCCACGAGTGTCATTTCCAAAGAAGACAGGCTGTACTCTAATTGCTACTTTTCTATGCTGAAGCATAAGACTTCAAGGAAAATGAGAAATTATGGACTCCTTATACCTTAATTACATCACCTCCATGATGTTTGAAAATTAACCAAGATGCTTTAATGAATGCTTTATTGAGGCTTCATGAAGTATGTTCTCTAGACAGCAAAAGCCAGTAATGACAAGAGGTAGTAAAGGTAGCTTCAGCATGAAACAGCAAGACGTTAAAGTCATTTTTCAAACAACTGTATTCTTAAAACAATACTTACCCTTGGAAAAGGGTAGGATAGGTAAATTGCAGGACAGACAGGACATACTGGAAAACAAATAGCAAATTAATGGACGTCAAACACCTACAGCTTATAATATTAACAAACAATCACGAGCAACAAAACATACACAAAAAGTTTTCATTTTTCTTTATTTTGGTAGAAAAGACAAAAAAACCCCGTCTAGTAATTTCTCTTGCTGTGGTGTATTTCCTCCCCCTTCCCTCACTGGGCTGCACTATGATCTCTGAAATGCTTGATAGGCCTCAATCTTGACAAATAGCATCTGGGCTAAGTTCCACTTGAGCTTATCAGAAACGCTGCTCCTGGGAACTTAATGCTGTCCAGCAAGCTCCTGCTTTTTAACAAACAGCCTTGGAGACTTATTTTTCTTGCCTGCATAACAACCCAAGTGGAACAACATTTTTGTTATTGAACTTTCAAAGAAAGTTACCAACCCGCATTGCAGCCAGGATGGAAAATTACTTCATCTAAACCCAAGTCTCTTGTGACCCTATAAACAGCAGTCCCGAGTGAGACCCTTTGAGCTCTCCCGGACCGCAGCAGGATGCAATCAGCAACCTCCTCTGACTGGGACACCTCTCGGAGCCAGCAAACCCTCAACTTTGCTACACTTGGAGGATCACCGAACAACGATGATGGATCCTGGGCTGATACCATGCACTCCTCGAGGGTCAACCCTTTGCCCATGAAGAAGATGCAAAGGGACCCAATGTAAGTCGAGTACTTCACTGAATCCGAGGGGAATTTTTCCTGGGTATACCTTGTACATGCTCCTTTAGGTCTGAGTGTGTGTGAATGTGGATATGCAGTAGCAAGTTTATTATGAACATTGCTCTCTTTGATTCTTAAGTACACTAGGTTCGTAAGTAAGATAGGCCTGAGACTAACTGTTGTGCCTATATCAAATTGTATACAAATCTTTTGTTAAATTCTTTAAATTAAGCTTTTGATTAAGAGCTGCTACATTTAAGTGCTGTTAAAACCTTTAGGCTAAACTGTTGATCAAGTCTGGGGCTAAGTTTGGCAAGCAGGTCCACTATGAGCCCTGTGACTCAGCGTGAGTGTCTTATTCCTTTTTATCCTTACTCTTTCCTATTCTTCCATCTTCAGCCTACTTCTTCTGCTTAGACATCCCTATTCTATGTAGATAATTTTAGGTTGATTGATTTTTAGATTGACTGATTTTAGTCTGATTTAGTCTGATTTATTCTCTGTCTGCTTTAACTATCTAATAATGATGTCATAGATGTAATGATATAGTAATGTAATAATGATGTAATGATGTAATTATGTAGTACTGATGGTAGTGAACCTTGGCAACACACTTTGTCGTGATTTCACTTTAATATTAAACCTGCTTTTGCCCATCCCTCTGCCAGTGATTCTTTGAGTAACCTAAAACACTCATTTGTGACACTTCCCATGCCAGAGCTGGATGCTGGATGCTGCCTCAGTCACTGTGGAAGGTAACAGACACCAAAGTACGAGGCATGGAGTGGACACACTGAACAGTGGAGAAGGCTGTCATCCAAATTGCACTTTCACTTTCTGAACACACTCCATACATCACACTGAATGGAAAAGGATTAATGGGAACAAAAAGCTGTAAGCACCAGTCAATTAAAATCATAATCGTACCAAAGAGGCAATCTTTGGCAGAACCAAGAGCAATGATCTTAACATAAATGTCTCCTTATGACTAATGTATCTTACAGACTTAACATTCTGCTCACACACTATTTTGTGTAAAATATTAAACACCCCATAAAGCCCATGGGAGATGTAATACATGGGGGTAAAAAGCAAAGCCTCTGTGTCATTGCCTTAGCCTGCTTTGTCTGGGCCTGCATGTACGGATGCTAGTGTCTGTTCACATTATATATTTATATATGCAAATATGAGGCACAAATACATGTCTTCCAGGTCTAACAACCTCCCATAAAGAAGTATATAAATACCACTTCTGTAAAGGAGAAGAATGATTGAAGCTTCCTCAGAGGAAATGAAAGGTACCTGCTGTTCCTTCCAGGAGCCAGCAGAAGCTGTCAAGGGCAAAAGGAGAAGCCGAAAGCTCTCAGCAGAGAGGAAACTGTGCTGAGCACCTTGCAAGGTCCAGTTTTCAGGTGCGTGGGGTGTCACTAAGAAGCTGGCATCAATATACAGAGACAATGCATGCTGATTCACACAAAGGACAACACGTCCTTTTACACATACACCTGTCAGAACAGCCACGTGCATTTTAAATCAGGACGATCTACCTGCACACATCTGTACTGCTTGCATTTGCACACCACCTGCAACAACTGAAAGGTCTATATTCTGGTTATTTTTAACTTTATTACACTAAAACCTACATTCAGGTTCGAGAATGGAGGCCCTATGTCATTGTCCCTCTGACTTCCTCTCAAGCATAGTTAAGCCAAGTACCTTTCCCAATGCCTGATGCAACCTGGCAGCTCTTTTAGCCCCTTTCTGTTTAACTAATCACTACTCATAGAAGTCTGTCAAATCAAGTGCATTCTCTCTCCCTACAAACTTTGCTTCATGCCTGGACTTCAGTCTACTTCTGGGCATCCTTAATGGCAAATGTATCTTGGAACAGAAACCACTGGCCAATGCCCAGAAAAGATATCATTTTCACCTCTGAAATGCTGCTTTTCTCTAATCCTCCCTCAGAAAATTCATAATCTAATTGCTTCATCAACATTTTTTTCTTTCAGAAATCTGCACCAGAAATACAGATGCTCTCTGATCAACAGGATAGCACAGAGCAGTTACTCTATCTCCTCCTCCCAGAGTAAAAAAACTGCTTAAATTATTTGATTTTATTCACAATGTGGCCATCTTCAGCCTACTTCTGCTTAGACATTTCAGCAACGCTAATAAGACATTGTTCCACAGTGCACAACAAAATTCTTGTTCTTAATTTGCAGGTTAATTAAGTTGTCAAATGAACAAAGTTGCCATGGAAGTTAATATTTGTTTCACTACCGAAATAATACTTTGACTATTTCACATTTTTCCCTTGGATAGTTGATATTATTGTTCCAGTTAACAGATCTTCTTTTGGGAATGAGTGCAGCTGCCAGATACCCAATAGTGAAATATATCCAGCATCAGCGATACTTTCAGCGCAGCGCAACTTCTGGCTCTCTAACACTTCATTCATTGGAATGACATGGTGTCAACCTCCTCGCTCTCCTAAACAAGACAATACTTATGTGTCGTGGAAGGTAGAGGTGTCACACAGTGAGCAAAACGAAACCGGCAGCCTATCCGCAGTTTCGGGAGCACACTGGGAGGGGCGGCAGGCTTAAGTGCCGGGGACTTTTTCACTCGTTGGGTAGTCCTGTCCGGGAAGGGCTGGTCCTCCGGCTCTCCCCGAGCAGGGCAGGGAAAGCAGAGGGCACCGTCTCTCCTCTTTCTCCTCTTTCTCCTCCTCCTGCTCCCGGCTCCCTGCACTTTCCTCGCCCCCCGCTCCCGCAGCTGCGGAGCGGCTGCCCAGCGCTCCCGCACCTCCCTGCGCCCCGCCCGGCCCGTCCGAGACCGGGGCGGCCCCGCGCCCGCGCTCACCTTGTTGGTGAAGCTGGAGGCCAGGTAGAAGAGGCAGAAGGCGAGGCCGCCCGCCGGCCTCTTCAAATACATCAGTCAGCGTGGCCGCGGAGCGCGGTCCGGCGGGCGGCGGCCATCGGCCATGGCAGGGACACGTCGCCTCAGCGGGCGCCGCCTCTGCGGGGCCGCTGCTGCCGCCCGGCGGCCGTGCCGGGCTCAGGGCGGCCGTGCCGGGCTCAGGGCGGCCGTGCCGGGCACAGAGCGGCCGTGCCAGGCACAGAGCGGCCGTGCCGGGCTCAGAGCAACCGTGCCGGGCACAGAGCGGCCGTGCCGGGCTCAGAGCGGCCGTGCCGGGCTCAGAGCAACCGTGCCGGGCTCAGGGCGGCCGTGCCGGGCACAGAGCGGCCGTGCCGGGCTCAGGGCGGCCGTGCCGGGCTCAGGCAGCCCGGGCACAGCCGCGGCCCGGGTGGCAGTGGCCGAACCGTGGCCGGCAGGGGAGGGAGGGCATTGTCCCCTCTACTCTGCCCTTGTGAGAGCCCACCTGGATTGCAGCGTCCAGCTCCGAGGCACACAGCAAGACCTGTTGAAGCGAGTCCAGAGGAGGGACGCAAAGATGATCAGAGGGCTGGAGCACCTCTCCTGTGAAGACGGGCTGAGAGAGTTCGGGGTGTTCAGCCTGGAGAAGAGAACGCTCTGGAAGGACCTTACACCAGCCTGCAAGAGAGCTGCAGAGGGACTTTTTACATGGGCACGTAGTTGTAGGACAAGGGGGAATAGCTTTAAACTGAAAGAGGGTGGATTTAGACTAGACATAAGGAGATGAGGTGGTGAGACACTGGAACAGGTGATGGATATCCCATCCCTAGAATTGTTCATAGCCAGGTTGGACGGGGCTTTGAGCAACCTGATCTAGCCGAAGATGTTTAGCAGGATGCTCTGCCCTGGAATGTGGTCAAGCAACTTGGACAATGCCCTGTTTACAAGGCTGTTAGTGGTGGACTGAGAGGGCATCAAGCTGGTTTTGGTGTGGAATTATGATAAAACCAGTCTGACACATCAACCCTAAATTAACATCCTGACAGTGAGGCAAAGATTTGGCAGATAAGCTGCTAAACTGACCTGGATATATATGACAGGCAGTCAGTCACTTTAAAAGTCCAGTTCACTTTCACATACACACTCCCTTCTTGGAGTGTGTATGAAGATTCCTCCTTTGGGTAGGGACACCCCTTAAAGTTGGTCCTTAAGGCTGAGTGAGCAAAAGAGATTTTGCCCATGGTCATTGGTATGGGTGAGTTACATCAATCTCTACTTTTATAGTTATTCCTTTTTGCTAGTTTTAATAGAATTACTTTAATATAGTTGCTTTGATAGAGTGCACTGTCCTATCCTATCCTATCCTATCCTATCCTATCCTATCCTATCCTATCCTATCCTATCCTATCCTATCCTATCCTGCCCTACCCTACCCTAGTAGTTTTAGGTTCTACAGTACGTAGTAAATAATTCTGATGAAGATCTTTTTGTCTAATCATTTATCAGAATGAGTCAGTCATTTTTATATAAATATACCTGGTTTGCCATCATTTACCCTGCAGGACAAAAGTTCAATCACACCTCTAATTTCTTAGACTTAAACCATTGACAGTCTGAGGCTGAGATTGGATCCAGCCATACCTTGGCTCCTCTCTAAGAAGGAATTTGGAAAGCAAGGGGGTCCTTTCTGCACCGCATGACTCAGTGGGAGGGTTTCTCTAATAAGCTTTGTGTGAGGCTCCCACTCCCATCTGTGACAAGAAGTCCCTGCTTATTTCAGGGATGGCTAACTTTAAAGGCCCCTTCCAACCAATTATTCTATGATCCTATGATCCTATGATTCACTGCTGGTGACATGTAAACTATAAATATCCCAGGCAGGTGAGAAGCAGTGAAAGACACGCCCTATCAAGTCATGGTTACTGGGTGTTCTTTTATTATGGCCTAGGTAAGCCTTGTTTTTCCCAGTCCTGGTATTAGCAGGGCCCTACCTTTGCAGGTCTCACCTTGACTTTGCTCAGGTAACGCAAAGTACAGAGCCCTCTCTGTACACGTACACCCTGTTTTTACAGGACAGAGCAAAGCAGCATAAATAAGGAACCTTATTTATGACCATGGCCTAAACTAGGGAGGGAGGGAAGGAGGCACTAAGTGTTCAAATCCAGCCCATAAAATGAGCCTGTCTAACTTGATACATTTAGCCTCAAAAGACAAAGTCAACAGAGTGCAACAGCTGAACAGTTGACCTGCACCGAGATAAATTCAAGTATTTTAGAGCATCAGATGTGATCCTATCTGGTTTGTAAGGCAGTGGCCAAGAGAGACATCAATTTCCAGTGCTGAAAGGTTTGGTCCATCCAGGCTTACAGAGATCACTGACGAGGCACTGTAATGGATGTGTTAGAGACAGCAGGGTAGGTGATAGCGTATTTCCACTTTGCAGAACACCTGTTTATGTAAGGATGTCAAATGTGTATTTGGCAAACAAAGGCACACTTTGCATCGTGCCAAAAATTCAGCCTATAAAGCTTCAAAAAAGAGTAAGTAAAGTTTATGGATATCTACAAAGACTAATGTAAGCATGCAGTAAAGAGTACTTTTGACTTTTTATTACAATGGGGTATCATTATCATGCAAAGATATTACAGTGATCTCTCTGAGCTTTTTGCAGTATTTCTTAGTACAAGTGGGAGACCTGGGCAAGGATGATGTATCTTTTTACAGCCAAACAGAGAGGCAGGTTTGAATTCTTGTAGGCCACTTATAGTGAGGGATTAAGAATGAAGATGTAAATTTCTGCTAATGTTGTTTATCAGGAATGACTTGATTTACATATGAAGTAATCACTGTGCAGCTCTGGAATTATTTTGATTAATATGAAGGGAAGTTTCTGCTCTATTTAGATTTTTAACTATTTTTATTGGGAGGTATGAACATGTTGCAAATGATTTTGTTTACACATCATTTTACAGAACATTTCTTCTTAACACAATTCAGTTCAAAGCTTGATCCATTCATATAAGAAGTGTTGGGATCAAGGCCTAATCAGGAAATATTTAAGAGACTAAAATATAAGACTAATTTTTGAAAATTAAAAACTTAGTAACAAGACATAGGAATATTAAGTCACCATTCATGTCTTTCTGAATCAAAACCTACCAAAACCCATTTTCTCAATCAGTGCTTGTACAGCTGTGCAAGAATAATGATTTTTCCCAGGGCAGCAGGACATTGCTTTGATATTCTGCTCATATATAAAACTGTTAAATTTAGACAAAGAAGATTGAAGGGGGCATGGCAGTAATCTTCACACCCTAAAAGACAGCTGCAAAGGGAAAGAAATAATCTCTTTCCACCAGGGCTAAGTGCAGGGAAGGTAAGAAACATGCTGGTACTGCATCATCAGACAAAGCCACTCTCACCAGCACTTGGCAGTGCTGTGGTAACCACTGAACCTGATGATCTTAAAGGTCTTTTACAACCTAAATGATTCTGTGATGCATTATATGCCTACGTGGCACAAGCCTGTGTCATGCCTGCAGGTTGTGCACTACAACCTGGGTCTCTAGCCTCTTCCAAATGATTTCTCTTTTAGTTGGGGACTTTCTAGGATAATGAACGCTGGAACAGTGTGTCTTAGGAAATTGTAATGTGTTGTCATTGCAGGTTGCTAAGGACAAATAAGATGAACTTTGGCTGACGATGCTGATTCTTGCATGGTTGAGAACTGATGTGAATGGCCTCTGCTGGGTCTGCCTGGCAGTATGGGCTTTGATAGATGTAAAACAGAGAACTGACTCGGAGCAGGCTGAGGTGCCACAGAAGCTGTACAACCCCTTACCATGTCTGCCCTTGCAGCCACCCAGCTTTCCTAGGCTGGTTTTCAGATTATCAACAGTGACTGTGATGGTACACTTGTCTATGACTGCAGACAGATACTTTCAGCAGCTGGTGACGAGCCAGGCCAGAGGAGATTTCTAGGCATTGCTTCCTTCCTTTTAGGAAACTTGCCCAAGTAGACCTAACAGTGATTGTGTCATAGTGGAACACTATCCTGTTGCTGGTGTCCTGAAAATAGAGCATTTTAGTCACAGTGCTATCTTCCAGATAAACATTACATATAAAATTGAGATGTAAAAGGCAGCAGGTCACATACAAAGTATGTGAATTTGTATCTACAGTGACTTACAGGATTGGGATCAAACTGATTTATTCGTTTATGGTTTGGTTAATCTGTTGTATTTCTGTCCTGTTTCCTCAGTTACTTCCTGAGATAAAAACAAATGCCACGTATTTCATTACCCAGAATCACACAATCATTTAGGTTGGAAAAGATCTCTGAGACCGAGTCCAATCTATGACCAAACACCATCTCAACTAGAACATGGCACTGAGTAAAGCGTCCAGTCTTTCCTTAAACACCTCCAGGACTGGTGACTCCATCATCTCCCTGGGCAGCCCATTCCAATCTAATCACCCTTTCTGGGAAGAAATTCTTCCCAGTGTCCAACCTAAACCTCCCCCAGTACAGCTTAAGGCCATGTCCTCTGGTCCTGTCGCTTGTTGCCTGGGAGTAGAGGCCAATCCACCTGGCTACACCCTCCTTTCAGGAATTGTAGAGCGATAAGGTCTCCCCTGAGCCTCCTTTTCTCAAGCTAAACAATCCCGGCCCCCTCAGCCGCTCCTCATGGGACATGCGCTCCAGACCCTTCACCAGTTTCGTTGCCCTTCTCTGGGCTTCATCCATTTGTTTTGCCGCTGTGTTACTGTTTGGTTTGTTGGTGTGTTTTTTGGTTTTTTTTTTTCTCCCACCGTTCCCTCGGTTACTTCCCGAGAGAAAAACAAACGTCAGCTACTTAACTTCTCCCATTCGCGTTATCGCCAGCCCAGCGCAGCCCTGGGCCCGGCGCTGTCCCTCAGCCCCCGGGTAGGGGCGGCCAGGCGGGAGCTCCGCCGCCTCGCCCCGCAGGCGGCCCCGGCAGGCTCCGCACGCCGCCGGCGAGGCCGCGGCCGCCCCGGTGACATCACCGGAAAGGCGGGTCACCCGCGGCCAATGGGCCGCCTGACGGCCGCGGAGAACCGGGGAGGACCCGGAAGGTTTCTCAGTCGGAACGTCGCTGCCCCGCGGAGCAACCCCGGTCCTGCCGCCCGTCCGCCCCTGCGTGCCCGATGGACTCGGTGGGAGTCGCCGCCGCCGCGCCCGACGCCGGGCCGGGCCCCGCCTGGCAGAGCAAGGTGAGCGCTGTGCCGGCGCCGCGGGGCCGCCGCTGTCCGGGCTCCGCGGAGGTGGAGCAGCAGGAGCAGGAGGACCGAGGCCGTGGCGAGGGCGCTGCGAGGTGGTGCCAGCCCCAGCAGGGTCACGGTCACTGGGCAGAGCGACCCGAGCGTGGTTGGCTGCTACCGGCAGTTACCTCCTTGGTGGAGAGAGCTGCTGTGGCAGCCTGATAACCGAACTGCTCCCGTCCGAGGGAACTGGAGCTAAGTGAGCTTGGTTATCCCGGCCGTAGGCAGTGAGTCCCAGCTTGCTGGGACTCGTCATTCCCCAGCCCCGCCTTCCCGAGCGAGGTGTGTATGTCCCTCTGCGGTTTTGAGGGCATGTTTTACGCTGGCTGACCTTTCAGGGTTCTAGAAACGGGGGAGGAAGCTGTACGTAAGCTGTTGCTGTTGGGTTATTCCAAGAGAAGTTCTATATAGGTTGTGTGTCTATTTGTGTGCAAACTTCCTGGGAAGGCTTAACCCCTGTCTCCAGAGGGTACTGACTGACAAACTGAATTTTTGTCCTTCGTTAGTAAGTGACCATCAACAATTTTTCAACCCCAGGTCTCCCTACTGAGTTTATGAAACCACTCTCTGAGTAGTTCCCATAGTTCCGCAAGAATCTGTAGAGGAGCCCTTAAATTACGTGAGCTTGTTTTGGAGCCAGTGATAGCTAATTATCCTGATTATTGTGTTGCCACTGCACATATCTTGCTGAATTGAAAAAAATGTTTATTTACAGTGTCCGTGGGGAGCCCCTAACACAACATCAATATCATGTTCTCTTGCTGATGTAATGAGTGAACAGCTGGCAAAAGAGCTGCAGCTGGAAGAAGAAAATGCTGCTTTTCCTGAAGTGGTTGCGTAAGTTTAAGTCCTGGATTAGTGATTTCCATCGTTGTGATGCCATCTTCTCTCTCACATGCAATTTCTTACAGTGTGCTCAGTGCATAGCAATATAGTAAATGATTTGCCTGTTGCCTCCTAACTCTGCTTCTTCAGATCTTCTTCAGCGAAGATGGCTTCCCCAGCTAAAAGTCTTCCTTAGATTCTCTTCTCTATTGCTCTTCTTTCTTAATGTTTTCTTTGTGTTTTCTGGGAGTGTTAACACACTCTGTAAGCTATATTTAGAGAAATGTCAGAAATTGGTTTTTTCTACCCTTTTAGGCACTCTTGTTAACAGTGTACAATGTTATTTCGAGAACTATCAGGTAATACCACCTGTATCCTCCTACTACCTGAAAGCTCTAAACAAAGGCCAAGAACTTACTAGTTCTAAAATTGTACAGATTTTGAGTATATTTCCTGTGAAGCAGAACAAAGCAACAGTATTTGGGGTTTTTTAAACATAAAAAAAAGTATACACATGCATACACCTGTATGCCTTTCTTTTTTCTGAAGGACATCTTAAAAATAGAGCTTAATGCTTCTTGCAGAATGGTAAACAAGCAAAAGTTTAAGTACAATTTGCATCGTAAATGAGTCGCAAAGAGAAATGAAGTAATGATCTATTAATATTTAGTGTTGGCTTGGAGAGGAGGCAGACAGCTGAGATCCATTCCTTTCTGTGCAGCTCTGCATAAAGTCTGTTGTATAGAGTGGGGAAGTGGTATAAAGCAGTGTTTCTGCTTAGATTGCTGTGTTTAATTTTTTTTAAATTTCTGTTTTCGTCTTATATAGTGCTGCTGAAGGACCATTTATTACAGGAGAAAATATCGACACTTCTAGTGATCTAATGCTAGCTCAGATGCTGCAGATGGAATTTGACAGGGAATATGATGCGCAGCTTCGGCGTGAAGAGAAGAAGATCAATGGAGATAGCAAAGGTACCTTCATCAGAAGGAATATTTTTGCTTTGGAACTATTCTTGGCTCTTAGCTTAAATTGACAGAGCTGTGAGGAAGTAGCAAATCCCTGAAAATCACAGACATGCTTATTTGTTTTGTTTCTCAAGTCTCCATATCCTTTGAAAATTATCGGAAGGTGCATCCGTACGACAGTGACAGCTCAGAGGATGAGGTTGATTGGCAGGATACCCGTCATGATCCATACAGAGCAGGTATGTGACAGCTTTAAACAATGCAATTTCTTCAGTCCATAGACCTGAGAATATGACATTGTTAAATTAGGTCTTGTTTTAATGTAAGGAGACACACCAGCTACATTTAAAATCGAGTCACCTGAATGGGAGGTGTCACCAGGAGGCTGGGCGGGTTCAGGCTTCTGTCTGCCAGTATATTGGCTTCAGTGGCTGAATCTGGCAAAATAACCAGTGTACATTGGAAGTATTGTGGGATGTGCTTATCTGTCATCTACATTTGTATGACATGGTTAGATATCATCTGCACATGATATTGAATGTCTGTCTTAGCATGCTAGAAATGTCTGACACCTCAGAGAAGACAGAGAAGTTGTAACATGGCCAGAGAAGCTGTCATGCTTAGGATAAGAGAAGACTGTATTAAGATCATACAATTAAAGTAATTTATTCTGTTTTGTAAATAAAATTATATTACTTTTGTGGACATTGTGTTACTTTTATGAGCATTGGCTATGCTTGTTTAGATGTAAAGTTTGGTTCATTGTTCTAACTGCTGGCAGATAAACCTACTACTACACCAAAAAGGGGTTTCATAGGAAAAGGAAAAGACATTACTACGAAACATGATGAAGTAGTATGTGGAAGAAAAAACACTGCTCGCATGGAAAATGTAAGTGAAAACTTAGGGAAACTTACTTTGTGTGTAAAACTGGAATGTTGCAATTCGGCCAAAGAACTAATGCCTGTCCACTAGTGCTACTGGGTAGGGTGCTGACTTTTATTTTCTCCTGTCAGATGAAAGCAATGCAGTCTTTGGTTTATTGGTTATTCATATTGGCAGTTTGAGTTTTGCATGTTTTCTGTTTAATAATAATTTGTTATTGAGCAATTCAAGAATTTGCACAGAACTGTTTTGGCAAAACAAAACTATCAGCAAGTTTGGCACACAGGCAAATAAAACATGAAAGCTATTTTTGAAAAGCATAGATATTGTGTAGCCTTTCTTCTAATTAATTTTGTCTGATAAGACAAGTAACTTATTTTCAATTGTTTGACTTACAGCTTTTCAGTCTCTTTATCTGTAGTACATATCTTTCATTTTCTTTAAGGTAACTGGTGCAACTTCTCTAAATAAGGAAATGCTGCAAGTGTTATTTTTGCAGGATGTTAGGTAATCTCATATCAATTTGGGCAGAACTTTGAGTTCTGAGTTTAAAACAGTGTGGTTTTTAACACAATGACAACATTGCACAAAGTGGGTTTCACATAGGTCCAAATCTATCCTGGGTTTTTCCAAATCAGAATGAAAAATTTCTGTTTATGCCAACTTTTGGTGTCTGCTAGTAACAATGTTTAAATTCCTATTATTTCTACTTGTAGTTTGCACCTGAATTCCAAGTTGGAGATGGAATTGGGATGGACTTAAAGCTGTCAAATCAAGTCTTCAATGCCTTAAAACAGCATGCATACTCTGAGGAACGTCGAAGTGCAAGGCTCCATGAGAAGAAGGAGCACTCCACTGCTGTATGTTTTTAATAAAGTCTCTCTATCTACTCCTTATCTTGTGTAATAGCTAAACACTGCTTTGGTAACTTCTTGCAACATTCCATTTTTAGTAAAACAGCTAAGCAATATTATGTTAACATTGCTGAAGGAAATTATATCAGCCAGCTCCCACAAAAAAAGCTCTTTATTTGAGCTGCATTACTGTGAGAGCCATGTCGAAATAAGGGCAAGCAGCTACTGGTTTTTTTTCTCTTTGTCTTTCTAAACTTGTCTCTTAATCAGCTACAATGAATAAACCGCCTGGAAGGTATTTATAGAAACATCCAGAGGACTAATCCTCTGCAGTTGAACCATATGGCTCCAAATATCTGTCCTCATAACAAGTTTCAGGAAGATGAAGTGACCAACTGACCTAATAATTTAGGAATTTATTTGATAGACTGTATGGGTGACTTTGGAGTAGGGTCTCTGGTAATTCCTGATGTGGACTTCTTCAAATTTGTGTGTTTTGCTTTGGTTTATTGTTACTTATATCAAAGGAATATAACAGTTGGGATATTGTGATTCATAATCTGTAAAGACTCATTGAAAACACTGTAGAAATTGCTGTTGAGCCTCAGTCTATATGTGCAATTAGTAAAATGCTCTGTGCTGCACAGCTGATGGGAAACGAAGAGTATTAAATCATTAAATCAGTCCTGGAGCAGATTGGCTTTGCTTCATATGTTTATTTTGGTTGGGCCTTTTTTTCCCCCGTCTGTCAGCTGAGAGAATTTTATTAATACATTATTCTTTCCACTTAGTTGAATTCTTGTGGTATATAAATATTTTAAACTCATGCTAAAGCAAAGAATTCCTTTATTGAATTGAGTATCATGTCTTGCCTATTCATTCTATTCACCTCTTGTAGGAGAAAGCAGTGGATCCTAAAACACGTTTACTTCTGTACAAGATGGTCAATTCTGGGATGCTGGAGACCATCACAGGCTGCATCAGCACAGGAAAAGAATCTGTTGTTTTTCATGCCTATGGAGGAAAGTGAGTATGTTCTTTGTTCCTGATGATAGCTTTAAAACCAGAGATGATTTAAAAAGCAGAAGACACAGAAATATTTAAACATCTGCACCTTTTTTTATTCCCAAGATTTAAAGGTCATATGCATGTGTATGCAGGTAATAATAAAATCTGAAAAGATGTGCCTTAACAAATTGGCAAAGGTAACCTATTTGATAAGCAGCTTATAATCAAAATGCCAAAACCCAAACATTCATATGTTAAGTTTAATCGTCGAATTGTTATAAATGCAAGTTGGCTTCTAAATTTGATAGATAATTAGATCCTCTCTTATATTAAAAATCGCTGTATGTTGTAGTGTATAAAAACCCAAAACCATGCATTTGCTTGTAAATAGTTAACTTTGCTATGTATTTGTCTTCTTCCATGAGAAGTGCAACTGAAGATAAAGTTATTCCTCCAGAATGTGCCATCAAAGTGTTTAAAACAACTCTTAATGAATTCAAGAACCGTGACAAATACATTAAGGATGACTACAGATTTAAAGACCGCTTCAGTAAATTGAATCCACGAAAGATTATTCGTATGTGGGCTGAGAAAGAAATGCATAACTTAACAAGGTAAACAAAGAAAAAGAAGTGTAGCTGCCAAATGCCTGTCAGTTTCCTATTCTCTGTTTAAGGAAGATACTCTATGTCTGGGTATTTCACTTTAAGGCCAAAATAATATACAGCCGGGCACAGATTGAATAAACCTCTGGTTTCTTACAGTTTAATAAGTTGTCAGCATCTTCAGTGATTTTGCAGCAGAATTTACAGGCCCATGAAATTGACAGGCTCTAGTAGTAAAAGTGATTAGTATTCTGTGAGCATTTTTAGATGCACTTATGACTTTAGAATCTGAATTTTCCTATGTAAAATACTGTGAAATATATATAATTATTCAGTTTTCATTACTCTCAAAGACTTTTTTTACTCTGGATCAGGCTTCTCACACAGCTCTCAGACTGCAAATGAGCAAGCGGGAACTAAAACTTTGGGGGCTTCAAAGCTTTTGTTCTGGTTTTCTTAATCAGTATCTATTTTCTGATCCACAGAATGCAAAATGCAGGAATTCCTTGTCCTCAAGTGGTTATCCTTAAGAAACATGTCTTGGTTATGTCTTTCATTGGCCAGGATCAAGTCCCAGCTCCTAAACTAAAGGATGTAACACTTAGTAATGAAGATATGAAAAAGGCCTACTATCAGATTCTTAATGTAAGATGATGCTGATTTCTCCTCCAATTCTGTGTTGTGGGTTTTTTTAGGGGAATAACTATAAGGACAAATCAGCACTTATTTACTTTACAGGATGCTTACATAATTTTCAAGATACAAAGTCCAAAGTTTTATTTTGCTGCTGTTTAATGTGTGACTTAGAATCAATAAGAAATTATGCACTGAAAAAAAATATAATTAAATTTAACCTTAATCTGAGTGGAAAACATGCTGGAATTTGATGACAAACAGATGTTTAGCAGCAGAGGAATTGTGAGCAAGTAGGCCTACTTCTATAGAAGCAGTATGTGGTTTAGAAAATTCTCTGAAGTCTTTCTGGGCTTACCAAATACTTAATTTGCTTAAGCACTCTCCAGTGGATTGCTTGCCCCCTTTTTAGCAAACCTAGAGACTGGAGAATGAATTAGAATATTGCATGGTGGATACTTTAATTTCCTATTATCTGCTTGGTTCAAACACACACCAGCTAACTGTCCACTCACTATTACATTATAGATAATAAAAAAACCCAACCAGGCAACCAACCCCGCAGCTTGGTAACAGGAGTGGTGCAGGTCTCAAATGAATGAGACCAGTGAGCAGCACAGCTGTGGTTTAAGTGAATTTGTGTACTGATTAGGATTCAGTCTCTACAACTGTGAGACTTTCTATGTGATAGGAGTGAAAATGACATGTATATTTAAAGAACATGTTTATCTGTCTCCTGCACTTGGACTGTTTGGCAGAGCTGACATGAGTTTAGCAGAGTAACTCTTCTTACTTTGCCAAAGCTAAGCTCAGTGATAAAAGGTCAGTTTGCTGGCAGTTTGCCCAAGCTGCAATTCCCTAGATGGAAGTGTATTGAAGACTTGGGTAAAAATTATGTAAATTATGTGAGTGGTAAGGAAGAGGTGGGGTTGTTTTGTTGGGGTTTTTTTCCCACAGTCATGCTAACAATATTTGTTTGGAGTACAGCACACTTCCTTCATTAATTTGGTTCCTTGCAGATGATGCAGCAATTGTATAGGGAGTGCAACCTGGTCCATGCAGATCTGAGTGAATACAACATGCTTTGGCATGATGGGAAGGTGAGTTTGTTCTTAATTTGGGGTAAAAAGGTTTCATCTACTGTGAAATAGTAATACAAAGTGAATTGCTATATCTGTGTGACTGCAGGTCTGGCTCATTGATGTCAGTCAATCTGTGGAGCCAACCCATCCTCATGGACTTGAGTTTTTGTTCAGAGACTGTAGGAATGTTTCACAGGTAGGACCTCTTTGACAATCTGTTACACTGCATGTTTTCTAAGATATCTTATACCTTAGATATATAGAAGATTACTCTTGCACATTTTCCATGCTGATAGCGTCCTCTGAAAGTGAAAAAAATGTGGAAAAGTAAAATTATACCACTAGAACTTCTTTCAGTTCTGTTTATCTGTGGGTCAACCAAAACAAAAATGTAATTTTGACTAAATATTGTAACTGGGGGAAGTCAAAGGAATACTTTGTTCTGTGTAGTAAAGTGTTTAATGTGTGCTCTTTATGTTGACTAGTTCTTCCAGAAAGGAGGTGTGGCAGAAGCACTTAATGAGCGCGAACTCTTCAATGCTGTCTCAGGTTTAAATATTACTGCTGATAATGAAGTAGACTTCCAAGCAGAGGTATAGCTTTCTCTGTCTAACAATTTTAATTTGGTTAGCTGTAGTAGCTATTATAATACCTTAACTTTCCATGTTTAGTTTGTGTGATTGGTGTGAATAAAGTTTCAGCAATCATTCTGCATCTCTTTCTAAAACCTTGAGTATTCCAACCTGGTACAATTGTTTACAGAAACTCAGATTGACAGACTTCTCCACTCCCTTTCCTGATTCCCCTGCTCCCACGTCGAAAAGACTTCATGTTGAATATAGTTCCTTCATTTCAACATTCAGGCAAACCTAGTGATCTGTTTTCGTTTAAAATATGTTGTCTTGCCTGACATACATTAAAGGTTGTACAGCAAAAGGAAAGTTGGGTTAAAAATAATTATTCTACTGCTTATTTTTCATGGTTTAGATGTTAACTGATTTGAATTTAAAGTTTAGGCTAGCATTTTTAATTTGAAGCTTAAAATCATACTAACGTAAATATGGACTTGAGAATCTTTGGTCACTGTTGGCTTTTAATTTTCAGCCTTTGGCTGTAACTCCTCAAGGCCTGCATCCTGATACCCGATTTAAAAAAAAAACCATGTTGTCAGACATTCCATATTTGCTAATTAAAGTAATGGCAGTGTGGCGATTCTACTTTCCCAATTTACTAAGGAAATTGCAGGTTTATGCTAGTCCAGCATGGAGTAGGTGGGAACTGGAAATTAGGTGACTCCTGGGGCAGGTGGTCAAAGTAAGAAAGAGATAAAGGGTCAGTGTCACAGTTCCACGATCTCTGTATCATTGGAGGAAGGCTCACTTCGGTACTCTGAGAAATACAGCTAAGAGTCATCCAGTCCTCCCTGCAACTCGTGCATTTTAGTTACACAGCTTGAAACTCTAAAGGAGGCTGCTCATTTTAGTAACTTGTTGAGAACAGATGTTTCAAGGTGTACCTGGCTGTATTCTAGCTGTTACATGTGACTGAGTCTTTGAAATAACAACATTGTACATACCTGCTCTGGCCTCTAAAGCTACTTTTTAATGCTGTTCAGAAGCATTCTGCTGCTGGCATGGTTTTGATTTCAGCACGGTTTTATTTTTGGCTCTCTAGATTGAAGCTTTGGAGAAGATGAATGAAGATCACGTGCAGAATCATGGAAAGAAACTGTCAACATTTTCAAGCGATGGAGACCCACCTATATATGATGAATAGCACCGAGTTTATAGCTGCTCACAAAACAGAACACAAATTGACTGCTTCTAACTATGTTGGTGCAGTGGTAAATGTCAACTGCCAATGTCGAGAGAGTGGTTGGCTGGAAATACCAAAATGGAAAACACAGCAAGCATATGGTGATGCCTCAGTGGTTTGCTTTTTTTTTAACTTGTCCCACGCATCAGGCTGGCACTGTGAGAATGGACTGTCACTACCACTTTGAACAGACTGACAATTTCACCAATTGCCCAGTTACATTAGACTAATGTAGCTCAGGTGGTCATATTTTGCATGATTCAGAGTTACATATCTTTTAGTCTAAAAAAAAAAGTTTAAAAATCATCTATATTGTCCGAAGTATTTAGTGGGAAAGCACACTAGAAGAGTCCCTCTCTTTTTTCCTAATGCAACTTGAAAATCTAATTAAACATTGTGTATGGACACAATGTCTTTCATCTATCTCCACCGAGGGCAACATGAAAAGGCAAATTGTGCACTGCAATCGTATGAAAATGTTTATTTAGCAAAGTAATATATTTATAAATACAGAAGTCTGGACCTTTCCATTTGAAGTACAGGGAAGGTGGCTCTAACTATCTCTGTAAATACTGTCGGGTATTACATGTGAAACAGATTTGAATCCAACCAGCAGAGGACTTCCTTGGTGCCATGCTAGGAAATCCTGAGTCAACGATGTATAATAAAGGGTCAGCTCAGGTAGCTTCATTCTTAATATACAAATGATTCCAAGAACTTGGTGCAAGCCAAAAATGAAACTCTGTAATAATCCTGTCTCTACTTAGAATGTCAGTTTGGAGCCTTAAATGTTCTTGCCCTAAAGATAATCATAGACAAATCTGAGTATTCTTTTTGCACCTGTAAGCCAAAAAGCTTTGTTTAGAAATAATGATGACTGATACTGGTTTCCACAGTCTATTTTATGCTTTTATTCTTAATGTCAGTCTTTTTTTTTTCAGCAACTTCTAAAAATCTAGTGATGTTTCTCTCCAAAACAACACATTTAAAGGTGAACTGATGTGCTGGGATAGTTTGGAATTAAGAAATTCTAATCAACTTCTTTTTAACTGATTTCTAGTTTCTGATGCTGCTCTTTATCAAGCAGAATATAGTGATGCTACATGTGACCTTCTCACAGTGTGCTGTGAAAGTGACTTTTTTATCTCTTTTTGTTGGAAAACTGGTGGTGAAGTAAAATCTTAATATCTTGTGGTGGTATTCTTGCATGGTTCTTTGCATCACAGAGGCTTTCACTGATCTTTGGTGCGTCACTAGAGCAATACTAGGGTAGGACTACACTAATTCCTTACAACAACAGAGAAATGACTGTTTGGGTGGGTACTACATGAACAGTAAACAACCTTGGTTTTGCCAGTTTCATCCCAACACTTGGATCCTCTTCCTTTTTCCAAATCAGACCAGTATCTTGCATTTACTCCTTACTTTTAAAATAAAGGAACTTGCATCTTTCGCATACTTAAGTCTGTTCCAAATTTCTCAGTGAAACAGTTTCCCAAAATAATGGTATCGGGGAAAGAACAGACTAGGTACTGCAGGGGGAGTTCTGCAGTTAGCTATCCACTTCAGGAAGACTACAAGCTTCTGTTGTCAAAGATAACTAGATCTCCTTCAGAGGAGAAGAGGTTTTTTTTAAAAAAAAGGATAGTCATATTCTACGCTAATAGCTCCTTTTAGTACTCTTAACTTTTCTTGGAGGGGAAAAAAAATCTCAGAACAGTTGCTAATACCTTAAAATGTTCTTGTAAAATGAAGATTCTGATTGCTACAGCTATTTGCATTAAGTGAGAGGGGGATAGAGCAGAAGTAACAGGAAGTGAGGGGAGGGACTTCTTTGAGCTACTGTTTGAAATAGGCTCCTGCTTCTATCTCTGTGCTTGGACTGAAGCTTTAGTTGTTACTGTCATTTTTAATTTCTTGCTAAAATCTGTCTAGCAAAGGCTTAAAAAAAAAAAACACACCCCAAATAAATGAAGCAATTTTCCTTGAGTCTAATTTAAAGCTGTTGAGCCAAATTATATTATGTAATTATAGATATGATATTACATATAAATATATTTTCACTTCCAGCAGTAAAATTGGCTCAGGAATTTGCATGGAGATTTTAAGACACTTGGGCATGTTTTCAAGTAGTTGAAAACAAGAATTTGCTAAAAGAAGCATTTTCCTGGACTCCGTTGAAATAAAAAGTTCCAGGATTATTGTTGGGCAAATAGAATCTTAGTTTTGGAATTGGCCATTAAGATTTATTTCTATCGCAAGAGTTTCAAATTGTGTGTTTATTTACTTGTTTGCAGATTTCTCCTCAAAGGTACCTCAGTTTCTATTGCAATTGTTGGAAGTGCATGGTGCTCTTAAGAGAAGTAGGAGAAGGGTAAATATCGGTAGAATTTCTTAAATTTTCACCCTGGATTAACTAAACTTCTGGCTAACAAGAAATGAATTTTTTTATTTTGTAAAAATTTATAAACTTTAAGGTACTTTAAATGCTTTGGAAATACTTGTCATCTCCAGTTAACAGAATTGTTTCATGATGCAGGAAGGTTCTGCAGAACAAACAGCTTGTTGTAATTCTTAGTTGTGACTTTAGTATCTCTAGTCTGATGTGAAATTATTGCAGCTGGGCCAATTGAGTCACAAGTCATCCACCAGCTGTTTGCATGATACTGTGTTAGTATCTGGTACTTAAATTTCTATTTCTCCCATACTAAGCTGTGCTACCGCTTTAATCTGGAATTTTTAAATTGTTATGATCTTAGTCTTTTTCCCCCCCTCTTTTTAAATTTTCTTTTCTAAACCAATAAGCAAATACTTAATGGTATTCTCACACAATTTCTAGATTGTAATGCAGGTCTTACATCTAATAAACTAAGGCATTAGCCAGTGCATCAACAAAAAAAAATCCCATTGCTGTTTTGTTGTCCAAACTAAAATATATGCTCAGCATAAATGCTGAGGACCAAGCCAGACTTTAACTTCAATAATGCTTTATTAATATTGTTCCTGAAACAAGGGCTATTTTCAGAACTGAATTCCCCTTTCTGAACTATTTTACCACTACAAAAGCAGTTTCCTGCCTAGGAGCAGGATCAATAGTAACAGTACAGTAATTATGGACAAATAAAGGCAGAACTCTGAAGTAGCTTTTTCCATTTTTTCTCCACATCAAAGTTTTGAGTTTGTTTTTGGTTGGTTGGTTGATGTTAAAATCACTATAAAAGGTTGGGCCAAAAGCCCCATCCTGCCCCTGCGGCCTCTGCCCAGTGCTGCCTTGGTTTAGAAAGAGTGTTTTTCTTGCCTAACTATTTTAAAGTCCACTAGCTTTGCTTTTATAAGCCGAATAAATCCTCCCAACTAGAGGGGTGCCCTGATAAGCGACACTTTAGTTAGAGTCAGATCTTACGCTAATTTCTTAATATTCCTTCTCCAATAGGTGCGCTCCTAAATATTTGCACTGTGGTTCCATATGGTAACTCTCTGCTCATTCCACATGTTTCTTATTTACCACCTTGCCAGCATTCACACCTTTCCTGACGCAGTTTTTGCAGCTTCCCAGGTTCCCGTTTTCGTTTGTTGAGCTCATTGATACCTTTTGGGTATTGGTGTTCAGAATTCCTTGACACGTTTCTGTTCCCAGTCTCTCCCAGCGTTCGGGATCCGGGCTGTTGTAAGGGCAGGGTCTCTCGCCCACCGCTGCTTTGTCTTTAAAATGCGATACAACGAGCAGAAGAGGGAGAAGACTTTGGTTCAGAAAAGGAAATTCAAAAGGAGGATGGGAAAAAAAAAAAAAAAAGAAGAAGACTGAGATCGTTCCAATTTAAAACCTTTCAGATTAAAGCGGAGAGGCACAACCTAGTAGAGGAGAAGCAGAAATTGAAGCAGCAGGCAGCTGCCCTTGGCCGTCTCCCCGGCCGGACGAGGCCTGGGTGCCGACCCCCGCCGCAGAGCGCCCCGCCGGGGCCCGCGTCCCGCACGCCTCTCCCGGGCCGCGGCGCCNGGGAGAAGGCGAGGGGCGGGCGAGGGGTGGCGGCTGCTACCTGGCGCTGTGCGCGCGGCCCGTGCACTTCGAGAAGGCGAACCCCGTGAACTGCGTGTTCTTCGATGAGGCCAACAAGCAGGTGGGGGCGGCGGGGCCCTCCCGCCCTGCCGCGGGCCGGGGCCGCGGATCCGGGCCTGTGGGCTCAGCCCAGCCCGCTGCTGCTCGCCCGCTTGGCTTTGGTTCCCTGCCTGGCTTTGGCTTCCTCCCTTTCCCCCCTTCGACTGCCGGGCATGAGCCCGGTTGTTCCCCTTCCCGCCGGGTGCTGGCTCAGGACTTGTCATCGTGCTAGAGGCGGTAGATTTTTTTTTCCTTCACCAATTTATTAGGTTGGATTTCACCTGCCTTACTCTCACTGCCGTAAGGTCTTTCTGGAATTCATCGGAGTCAGCACTTTTCCTTTCTGTTCCAAGTGTCCCCACATGACTGGCAAACTTTGTCACTTTGCTGTTAGCTTAATTTCCCTGATTTTTTTCACACCGCTTTCAGTTCCTGGAATTAAATATGTTCATTAAAAAATGAATAATCTTAGCTTTCCTTGTGGAACAGACCCAAGTGGCCATTTCTTGGCTTTAGTGCTTTTAAGCATGTTCTCCTTAATAGCCATACGGACTCCTGAGAGTTCAGCTCAGTATAGCTAAAAGATCTACAGGCTGTCATGAGGCTTTATAGATGTGGATACATTCCACTGTCTAATTCCTGTACCCATTCTTTGACCTCAGCATTCACAGAATCGGAACCTTCAAGCTTTCTTCCCCATATAGCTGTCATGGATTGTTCCATGTGTGGACATGATCAGTGGCATGTTTGGAGAGGGAGCAGTATTTCTCGGGTGTGTTTCTTGCTGTTGCACTCTGTTCAGAATGATGACAGAATCATTTAGGTTGGAAAAGGTCTCTGAGATCATTGAGTCCAACCTTTGACCAATCACCACCATGTCAACTAGATCATGGCACTGAGTGCCACATCCAGTCTTCCCTTAAACACCTCCAGGCTTGGTGACTCCACCACCTCCCTGGGCAGTCCATCCCGGTGTCTAACCACCTTTTCAGGGAAGAAACTCTTCCTAATGTCCAACCTAAATCTCCCCTGGTGCAGCTTAAGGCCATGTTCTCTGGTTCTGTCGCTGGGGAGAAGAGGCCAACCCCCAGCTGGCTACAGCCTCCTTTCAGGGAGTTGTAGAGAGTGATAAGGTCACCCCTGAGCCTCCTTTTCTCCAGGCTAAAGAACCCCAGCCCCCTCAGCTGCTCCTTACAGGCCTTGTGCTCCAGACTCTTCCCCAGCTCCGTTGCCCTTCCCTGGACATGCTCCAGCACCTCAGTGTCCTTCCTGAGTTGAGGGGCCCTGAACTAAACACAGCACTCGAGGTGTGGCCTCACCAGTGCCGAGTACAAGGGGACAGCCCCTGTCCTGGTCCTGCTGGCCACACTATTGCTGATACAGACCAGGGTGCCATTGGTTTCTTGGCCACCTGGGCACACGCTGGCTCATGTTCAGCTGCTGTCAACCAGCACTTCCAGGTCCTTTTCCACTAGGCCCCTTTCCAGATATTTCTTCTTATAAACCATTGTCATTTACTTGCATTTTGAGGGCCAGTTGAAATACCCTGTCAGGAGACACTATATCATAGTGTGGATGTGCTATAACTACATAGAAACTTGTTGTTGAGAGCCCACTTGAAGGATTCCATTTTCCAGTGTAAATTTATTTCTCTGTGTTTTCTTGTTACTCTAAAGTAGTTTGATTTCTAAAGTGTCTCTGAATCATTTGTAACCAGTGTTTCAATGAACATTTCCCGTATGAGAGACCTGTCTGTGCAATCTTCTCATCTTGCAGAGATTAAGAAAATGTTCCCTTCATTTTCTATCTACATAATAGCAAAAAAAAGTTAAACTAAGTATTTGCTGTTCTAGTAAGGCTGTGGATTTGCTTGCAATTTATAGTCTTGACACCTGTATTTCCTGCCTGAGCGTAGCAGACTGGCAGCATGGCTGACAGTACAGAACAATGTCCCTGTTACCCTGAGACCTGATCTGTGTGCCTAGTGCTGCTGCACATACAAGTATGAATAAGGCATTTGCCTGCCTTTCTTTTTCTAAGCTAGGTAAAGTTTGTAACAGCATGACTTTTTTTTTTTTTAATGTTCTCTTATTCCAGCTCAATACATGTCATATCTCTAGCAGGTTTTTTACACATATATGTGAAGTTGTGCTAAAGGAATTCTCAGTTGCTAGGGCATGTTGCCTGAAACTCCTTAGGTACATGCAAGTCTGCAGGTTACTGTTAAACTATTCCTATTTAATAACATGTTCTGATACAATTAACATTGGGTCATCTCTTCCCAATCCCCAAGATGAGTTCCTTTTTGTTTTAAACAATGTCCTGATGTCTCAAACAATTTTACTAGTACCTGACTTAGGAAAATGTAAATATAAAAGAAACAAACCCAATCTAAAGGCTTATAAAGATGTTTACTGTTTTCACTTGCTCAGTAGTTCAGAATATGCCCACAAGACTCTTTCAATACCATGCAATCTGACAACTCTAAGTAAACTTGGAATTACAGATGATCTCAGTGTGAACTGGCAGATCTGCAGAAGAACAAAAATTGTGTCTTGTAAAAAATATTAAAGGTGTGGCTTTTGGAAGAGGCAGCACGTGAAGGTTATGACTTTGAAAGAGTTAAAAATATGTTCAAAACTTTTTTGTAGGTTTTTGCTGTTCGATCAGGTGGAGCTACAGGAGTTGTTGTTAAAGGTTTGGAGGATAGAAATCCCATTTCCTTCAGGTAAGGCACCTTTATCTTGGGATAGAATTATGCAGTCTTAGAATTGTGCGGTACTTAGTCCTGATCTACTGTAATTCAGGTGTAAAACTTAGAAGTACTTGTTTGTGATCATATTTTGATTTGTTCTGAGATATAATCTTGCAATTAAGGGGGTATGCTTTTCCCTCCCTATAGTCTTCTGAGGAGAAAAACTAATTAGGCTGTGGCTTCTTTTTTTAAACAATAGTCTTTTATTAAAACATGCTATACATATGAGAGCGTGATTCCTACAGCAGCAATGACTTATCCAAGGATACAGTTGAGTATGTTATGCCTGTGATTCAAGCACAATGTCCAAACCTGGATGCAGACTTCTCATGTTCTGTTCCTTGTTTAGTCTAAATTGGCTTCTTCTATGTCTTCCATTTCTTGTGGAAACGTTTTTGTGGAATTTGACAACAGTAAACTATTTCATATATGTCTCTGTTAAGAGTGATAGCTCTTTGCACGCTACTGTGCTTATGTAAGGAAGTATTCTTTTACTCCATATCAGTCCAGATATGGATGAAGCATTTTATAATCAAGATGTGTTTACTGTGATCTCTTGGGTATTGTTTAGGGCCTATCTTGAAAGTTGCTGGGTTTATTTTACTTTTTTATTTGATTACACTTGTCAATCCTGAAGGAGCTGAAAATACTTAGTAAACTTCATGATGTTCCACTATTTTCATACTTGACTGTCTCACTCTCTTTGGTTCGACTTAGTAACATGTGCTGGAGGAGGTATATACCTTATTTGTGCCAATTGTGCTGATGCTTGTTTGGTAAGAAAACATTTTTTTTTTTAATAGATTTTAGTGGTGTGAAAACAGCCTCACTCTCCCTTTAACATCCAAAGTTCTTCTAGAGGCTGTGTCCTAATGGGAAAGCAAGGAGGTTTTTGTCTGCTAGCAGTAGCTCTGGAAGTAACGGACCAGGTTGCAGGATGTTGGCAAGTGTCACAGAACTCCAGACTCACTGGGACAGAACTGAGAGTGCAGGTTTGGGTAGTCCCACAAGTTTTCCAGTTCCACATCACAGGCCAACAGAGCTGAGCATCTGCAGTGATTTCAGGTGCTAATTTGTGTGACCTTAGCCATTATTCTGTAATTGATGTGTTCAGGACTTCGGAAGAGTGAGCTGCTGTTTCCTTTCAGTCTGGGTTTTGAATACATTACTGGCAGGCAGGAGTAATAATCTGTATTCAAAAGCATTTGCACTGCACTTTTTTTCCTCTCTCATTGTCTTTTTTGAGGGTATATTCTTTAAGAAACTATTTTAGATAGTATTCTCATAACTTCTGTTTCTTTCTGTATAGGATGGAGGACAAAGGAGAAGTGAAGTGCATCAAATTTTCCTTGGGGAACAAGATCCTGGCTGTGCAGAGAACTTTGAAGAGTGTGGTAAGAAACCTACACCCTCCAGCTAGGGAATTGGAGCTGGAAGTCATCTAGTTCCAGAGTAGAATTCTCTGAGGCAAATGTTCAAGATGTCTGTTGGCTAACAACAGCTGTAGCGAAAATTCCTCCATTATCCTGGGAGGCTGGACAGGCAGCATTGTTTTCTTGCTAGTATCATCATTTAAGGAAAAGTGTAAGGGGGAGCCAACTTCTATAAAGAATTCTCTGGCAAGGGTAGAGTGGAATATAAGCCAAGTTTTTCTTATATATATATGTATATATCATCCAAAACAATTTGATAAACTAATATCTATTCTTTCATGTCTATGTGTGTATCTTGTCTGAGCTTCATAATTGCTAATACACTTAATGGGTGTTTTTGCAGGATTTTTTGAATTTTATTCCAGATAGCCCTCAGCTAGAATATACACAGGAATGTAAGGTGAGTTAAATGTCCCAAGCTTATATGCTTAAGTGAAACTCTAATGTTGGTTAGGCTGGTGACCTCTACTCTACAAGAGAAACAATTGAGGTACCTTTCAAAACACTAACACTACACATCAAGGAAATGTGATACGTAGTGACTTCTGTCTACAGGAACTGAGGTGAACAAACAGGTATTAACAACACCATAAAAAACTTCCTGGTCTTGTGATTGTAGTTGTTTCCTAGAGGGAGCAGAAATGCTGTGGAGGCAACAAATGTCAAGGTTTGGTGAGGAGAAGAGACAAAGTGCTGATGATACAGAAACAGTGTCTGGGCAGTGATTATATCAGTGCCAGATATGTTAATGTGGATGTGTTATCCTAATGTCACTAAGCAGTAATAGTAAGCTATTACTAGTTTTTGTACTATGTTTGGTATTTTTAAACAATCTTTCCAATTTTTTGATGATTATTTTACCAGAAACAAGTACCATTGTCACTGTTCTGTATTTTCCCACTTTTAACTAAAACAAGTTATATTTTTGGGTAATACAATGCTAAAGTACATTTTTCTATGTCTGATTTACACAGATCCCTCTATGCCTGTAGTCTTTAAAGCTGAAGCACTGTCTGCTTCATTATTTAGGACTATGAGTTAAAGTAAACCATTTTAGCAAAACCTTTATGGTAATGAAACTTCTGAGTGTAATAGTAGTAGATTCTGAGTGAAGTCATGGCAAATTTTTCCACTTAGTTTTTAGTTTCTCTCAATATCTCTTCCTGTTTTTCATGTCAGGAACTGGTTGAATTGGCAGTAGAGTTTGAAGCAGAGGAACTTAGTTTCATCTAGGGTGAAAATAAAATTTGATTGTATAATAAACTTGTAAATTTTACATGCTGCCAAAAATCCAGGTTATAGTGTAGTTGTGTTCCTATGTAGTTTTGGAATGCTTTATAAAAGCAACTGATGCATGGTGGGTGTCTGGTTGGCTGAAAGTATTAACTCCAGAGATTGGATACCTAAATTGCCTTTAGTCTCGTGTTCTTCATTTAGTAATATTAGCTTATCTGAATAGTTAATTTTTCCAAGTAAAAGAGTGTTTGTTTGCTTGTTTGTTAAAAGACAAAGAATGCCAATATTCTAGGATTCTGCTGGACGAGTTCTACAGAAATCGTCTTCATCACGGATCAAGGAATTGAATTCTACCAGGTAATACAAATAACTCCCGTAGGACATGCTGAGAGATTTGAAAATGTAAATTTGTAACAGCGTATTTGAATTTTTTTCTCGTCTCTGTAATTGAGAAAGTGTACCGCTAAAAAAAGAATTTCTGCCATTTGGTTTGCAGAGTACAATTTTTAAAATTTTTTGAGGAGAATACATTTTTAGGGCAGAGCAAATTTATCATTACAGGTTTTAAGACCTTGTATAAAGGAGTACTCAACAAAGCCTTGGGAACTCTAAATTAAGAGATGCTCTTGGCTTGTATGGAAATGAGTATTTAAATCTAATGTGAAATACCACTTTGTGCAAAACAAATCAGCATTGGGGAAGATGTGTAAATGCTTGAAAGGTGGCAAAGAACAAATAATTGGCTAGCTAGAATAGCTGCAATTTGCAGAGGAGTTTCTCCTATGTTGACTTCATTGAATTCTTCTGTGTCATTACCTTTGCATATGTCTTTAAAGACGTCTAATGAATAACCCTTTCTGACATTCATGATGGGGGATATTTAAACACTTCCAAAAAGAAAAAGTTGTGCACTTCCCAATAGTTTCAGTCCTGGAGATGAGACACAATGTTTCTCGTAATTAGTGTTACTAATAACTAGTACTAAAGAAAGAAAGTGAAAAAGCATTATTTCCTGCTTATTGAGGGGGATAATATATGTTTAGTGCCTGAAAGGATTATGAATGTCAACCATGCAGGTAAAAGGACCAAATCAAATAAGTGTCTTTTTTAAAAGAGGATATTTAAACCCTTAAAATGAAGAGAATTGATTTATATACTTAATTCTTAAACTATAAAAGATTAAGGAAGCTGTGGGGTGAAGGCAGCAAGAATATTGTAAGAAGAACTTTCTAATAAAACTTCACTACTTGTATCAAGCTAGGTGTTTTCTCCATTATGCATAGAACTTATACCCAGATCTGGATGAGTGGGAAAACACAGCACCTTTGAGCTCATTAGGATTTGATGTGTATTATTTCCTTAGCTACAGTTAGGTGAGGGCTAAGCTGTAATTGCCAAGTTTCTGATTTTTAATTGTAGCACAGTAAATGTCTTTACACTTAGCTGTTTCTCACTTAACATTCCTTGCTTCTATGCATTACCATTTATGCTGTTGGAATACTGGTGGTAATATAATGCTAATATTCTGTGTTTCCAGGTATTGCCAGAGAAACGAAGTTTAAAGCTTCTGAAGAATCAGAGTATTAATGTCAATTGGTACATGTATTGTCCAGAGAGCTCTGTTATCCTTCTTTCAACCACTGTCCTTGGCAATGTCCTGCAGCCGTTCTATTTCAAGGTAAAGGGATGTGGTCCAAACTTTTCATTTTCATTTTTTCTTAAACTGCTTCTTCATCCCAATATTCTATTGCTTGAATTTCTTCCAAGAGGTGCATGTGTTCACATCCTTGTGTGACAATAAGCAAATCTATAAGGTATTTCCTAGGCGATGGCTTAAAATAAGCTTATTCACTCTTTCTTACATGCTCTTTGAAAAGAGGTGTGTCCAGACAAGGCTGGACAGTTGACCTTGAGAAAGGAAAGCAAAAATTGGTGTTGTAAATATATTGGTTAGTTGTAAATATTTTACAACTTAAATGTCTTTAAAGAGATTTTTTTTTCACTTAAGTAAGTATTTATGACTTACTTTTAATGTGAACATTTGCTTTCTGTAGTACGATAAAGAAAAATAAAGGCCTTTCACTTGTGATTATAATTATAACCTTCCAGATATGACTGAATGAAAAGAGATAAAGAAAAAAGGTAGCACTTAAGAAACAACTGTTGTCACAAGCAAGAGAGGACTTTGTCTACAGTAGTTATTTCTTTTGGTGCTCTTCCCTGTGGGCAACCCTTACTGTGTTACTGGGAAAATATTTTTCTTTTTATCTTGGAAAAAGTGTGTTGTGAAAACTAGAAGCTGTTTTAAGTTAATGATGCAGTCAGGTGATTTTAAAAATGAGGAAAGGAGATACAGCATTTGTCTTGCTCCTGTCAGTGGATTAGGAAGATTTCTGTGGCAGTTTAAGGAAAGAGATTAAAAAGCAGCTTGTTCACATGGGTTTCCTGGTTTGTGTTAATCTTGTGTAGGGTCTGTACTGTATCCTGAATTAATGTTCCCTTAAGTGGCTGGGGGGAACCTTCTAGCCTCTCACAGTTTGCTTTTGAACATTCTAGGTTATGGTTCCCCCTCCTTCACAATTTGTGTCAAGTTGTAGCTTGAAGCTACATTTTTATCTTGTGCTCAGAGGGTAATATTTAAAGATCTCCTGAGAAAGGTCCTGTACTAAAATAATATTTTAAAATAGAGATCTTGCAAAGAAAATAGCTCTGTAGTATTCACACTTCACACTGAAGAATGAATCAGTAAGAATAGGAAGTGAATTTAAGTAGAAACTTGGGAAACTGAAAACTTGCTTAAATATAAATTCCATAGAAAAGAGGAAGAGGAGAGGGGAAGCCTTGGGTAGGAGAAGGGATATGCTGTAAGAGTAAGGCAGGAACTCAAGGAGATTGTGACTGGTAGGAGGTAGTGATATTTTCTGCTTCCCAGGAAGCAGTTATTTAAGAGTTGGAGCATATACTTTTCTGGAAGTGGGGATAGTAAGTTAAGAGACCTGCTGTTTTGAGATCTCCAGACCAATTGTACATGGGATTTGCATACAAATTTGTCTTGACTTAATTAAAATGGAAATATTTTTGTAGCTGAAGTTATAAAATCAAGACAATAAAGCTTCTGAAGTTACAGAAGGGTGTTAAGAATCACTTGGGGGTTTTTTTAGGACAGAAAGCGCAAAACCCTTTCTTTTGGACTATGACTGCCCTTCGCCTCTGGGGGGCACTGGTGACACAGCGTTCGGGGAAACGCGGCTCGGCCCTTTCTGGTTCAGGCCGTGACAGTTCTTGTTTTGTTGTTTAACAGAGTGGGACCATGTCAAAACTATCAAAATTTGAAATCGAGTTACCTGCAGCACCCAAGTCATCCAAGCTCAGCCTTTCTGAAAGAGATATTGCTATGGCTACAATGTATGTATCTCACTGATCAGGTCTTTCTTGGGAAGGTGGGACAGTTTGGGAATGCTGGGAGAAGACAAGAACATTACAGTGGTTGCAGTTGTTTCTTGTTTTAGCAGTGCTATTGCACTTCAGTTACTGCCTCGAAGAAAGCATCTAAACAACCCTCTTGGGGCAAGGTGGGGAGGGGAAGGAAAAGGAGAAGTCTTACATGAAATTGTTGTTGATTACCACAGAAGTTTGGAGAATGTTTCATTTTTTAGTTGATATTTTGATAGAGGAATTGTTCACAGATGCCTAACTTGCATGGGTATAGCCCATGCATTGTGATTTATCAAGTACTGTTTTAGTCTTCACTTTTAATTAAATTATCACCTGACTTAGGTTATATCATCTCTTCTTTTAGGATAAAATGTATGGCTCTAAGAGAGTGGTACAGCTCTTAATTGAAAATAATGCTTTAATCTTGTTGTCTTGTTAGATACGGGCAGCTTTATGTTCTCTATTTGAGGCATCACTCAAGGACTTCCAACAGTACAGGAGCAGAAGTAGTGCTCTATCACTTACCCAGGTAAGAGCAGAATGAAGAGCGTTAGTGGCAGTTCACATCTGTGTCAGGGTGTTGTGGTTTAACCCCAGCTGGCAACTAAGTACCACCAGCTGCTCCCCCAAACCCCTGGTGGGAAGGGCAGGAGAATCAGAAAAAGGTAAAACTCTTAGGTTGAGATAAGAACAGTTTAATAAGGGAAGTACAGTAAAAAATAATAGTAGTAATGAAAAGGGGGTGGAGGAAGGAATAAAACCCATGAAAAGCAAGTGACACAATAACAGTTGCTCACCGCCCAGCCTGTCCCAAGCACTGATCTGTGCCTCCTGGCCAGCTTCCCCCCGTTTACATACCGAGCAGGATGTCCTATGGTATGGAATATCCCTTTGGCCAGTTCAGATGTGCTGTCCTGGCCCTGCTCCCTCCCAGCTCCTTGCACACCTGCTCACTGGCAGAACATGGGAAATGAAAAAGTCCTTGTTAGAATAAACACCATTCACAAGAACTAAAATATCAGTGTCTTATCAATGTTATTCTTATACTAAATCCAAAATACAGCACTGTACCAGCTCCTAGGAAGAAAATAAACTGGGTCCCAGCAAAACTAGGACGAAAACACATCTTTTGTAGTCTAAACTGGCTTGTTGACCAGTTCTCATTTCTCTTTGTTTCCATAGAGAGGGCTCCTGTAAGAAGACACATATTTTAAAGCTGAACAGAACTGGGAAGTTTGCACTGAATGTAGTGGATAACTTGGTGGTAGTCCATCATCAGGATACTGAGGTCTGATTTATTTATATTCTGTTGTGCCAAGACTTTGAGAAGTTCCAGGCAGGTTTTAGTAATACTCTAGAAATGATATTTCCATGTTCTTAGCTTTGCCAAAAGCCAGAGTATTTGCAGGAACAAAACCATAACACTGTAAGAGATTCAAATTTATCCTTTCATCTTGATGGGCTAACGTATGATCAGGGTTGTTGGTAATGCCTGTTTTTTTCTTACATTCTTTTTGCTTCTTGTCAGTTTCTTATGATGCTTTGCTGCTGCACTGTGTAGGCTTTTAAGGCATTATAAAAAGAGAATTAAATTGGATACTAAATTCTTAATCCTGGGAAACTTCTCATATCACAAAACATTTGAATGATAATGTTTCTATGACACAAACTTAGGCTTCTTTAGTTTGAAGGCCTGGATGTGTAAAAACTTGTATGAACACAAACCTTCTTGTGCACTTGATACCACAGGTAAACATTCCTTGTCTGTAGTCCCAGTAGCAAGGCTTGGTCAGCAGTTAAGCTAACTTTGTTCTTAACTTGGGAAAAGGCTTGGACTTCTTGTGTTATATTCTCTTGGACAACTTCAAGAACTGGGGCACATTACCTCCTCTAAAGAGGATGAGTTGATGTTACATCTATATTTCATGCTAATTCTACTCATTAGCATTTAACCCAGAGCACTTCCTCCCCAGTGTTTTGGCCAAGCTATAAATATGACTACAGAAACCCAGAAAACATTACTCACTGTGGCTTTGGGAGACACCAGTAGTTGAAGTTTCACTGGCACTGAAAGCAAAGCTGCTTTTCATGGTGGTCCATAGCAGGTAGAAGTGTTAGTGACTTGAGTTGAACAAGGCTGAATGGTAGAAGTATGAGGATAGCATAGGAAGATACTAGAAGCTGGGAGGAAAATGGTGTCTCCATGCCTAAGCAGTGTCAAAGTCAGGTGTTGTGCAAGACAGACCTCTCTTTTTACCAAGGTCTGTAATGACAGTTCAAGGGGCAGTGGTTTTAGACCAAAGGGGGATAGATTTAGATGGGATGGCAGGGAAGCAGTTTTTACCCTGAGGGTGGTGAGACCCTATAACAGATGCCCCATCACCAAAAGTGTTCAAGGCCGGGTTGGGTGGGGCCTTGAGGAGCCTGCTCAGTGAAAGATGTCATCACCCCCAGTACATCCCTTCCAACCCCAACTATTCTATGATTCTAACGGAGAATACAAGATGGAAATGTGAAAAGCAGACCGAATGCGTGTAAATGGGTGGCGATTCACATTCGTGAATATTAATTTCCTCTTTTTAATTACAGACCTCAGTCATATTTGACATCAAGCTAAAAGGAGAATTTGATGGCTCCACAACCATCCATCAGTTTGTACTTCCACCTCGATCAATACAACCCTATCAAATACCTGTAGCAGGTAGAACCACTATATCATGAATAACCTAACACTTAGCAGGAGTACTTAAATGTAACAGCTCACATACAGGAGTGCTTCAGGTTTTAGGAGGCAGGTTACTAACACTTCAATTATACATATTTGAGAGGGTGAGGAAGGAGGAAGGTTAAGAAGAAATTGAGCATAAATTGGTGTTCCAAATGTGTGCCAGCTACAGCAGAGTTGCTGTTTAAGATGCATGCCTACTATAGTACCTTGCTTTTACACTTGAAAATTGTTGGGTTGGAGGAGTATTTTGGCCATGGCTCTCAAAGCTTGTGGGGGCTCAAAAGCACTTCATGCTTTTCTGGCTTAAGTCAGGACTACATGACTTAGGAAGTTAGAGGTTGAAAGACAATACAAGCTCAGAATCAAGGTTGGGACCAGTTTAGAAGTAATGCTACAATCAGTATTAGGACTTAAATGTTTAGATTCTTCTTGGATTATCTTTCTGTTCTCCAGTCCTAGAAGTGTGACCCTCAATCTGGGAGAAGCTAGAAATAGTCTGAGCATAGTTTCAGTAGCAGGTGATAAAGCAGCAAGGTTCTCTTTGTAGAAGAGAAAGATGCTTCTATACAAAGATTGCACATTAAAAGCTCTAACATCTTATAGCAAGTATGATAATTCTGCAGATGGAGATCTGTATTAAACAAAGGTTAGGATCAGAATGTACAAACCACTCTTCCTTTTAAAGAGTATACATTTAAATACAGCAAATGGAGTCTGTATATTTAGAATTACAGTACTAGAGCTGGAATATTTAAATGCATGCATTATTTCACTTGGCTGAAAAACAAGAGTCATGTTTCAAAGGATTTGTTTGCCTTCTCAGCGTCAGATTTTCTTTGTAGATCTGGCTACACAAATAGATCTCTCCTTTTGACTGCATGCTACAGTGTTAAAATCCATACTTGCCTTTTCATAGTATAAAACGGTTGGTATAGGAGAGCTGCCAGAGTACTACTGCTCTTCACCTGATGTTTCTTTTTCTGCAGGCCCAGCTTCTGTGACAAGTCAGGCTCCTGTTCCATGTAAACTCTGTATCCTTTAAATCCTCTCAAAGTAAGAACTTTGTTCTAAGTATCAAGCATGGAAGAAGGTAGCATTTGTTACCTCAACTCCTTAACAGAGCAGTTTGAGCCGATTATGCACATGTACTTCAAGACAAAATAATATGCTTCATAATAGCCTCATAGTGCTTTCACAGAGTTGTAAATTCTGAAGTGTAGTATAATACCACATTTCCTGTTTGAGACACGTATGAGATTATTGAATAGGTACACCATAAAATTGAAGATATCATTCCAAGAACATGGTTCAAAACCTGAGAAGTAAGAGTGACAGTAAATAGAAGTATGGTAATGGGATTTGCTTCTCCACAGTAATGTGACTTCAGGAGAAACAGTTAAGAATTAATGTTAATATAGATGTTAAAGCCTTAACATTTAGATTCTTCTTCTTGGATTGTCTTTCAACCTGATATTATCATCAGTGCAAGTGAAGGTAAGTGGTGAGCTCTTGGCCTCTGCAGTATTCATTATCAGGGTGGCTAGTTTATACTTGCAGTGCACAAAGCAGCTTAAACTTAAGTGACTTATTAGGTACATCTGCTGAGTTGATTGCTGCTGGTGGTGATAACTGAGGATGACACTATCTCTACAGCTTTTCAAGAGTAATGCTGGTCTAAAATATGGGCTTAGAAAGGCAAATAATCTAGATGTGTTTTCAGGTAGGGGTGAAAAAGTTGTATGTCTAGGCTATACTGTACAAAGCAATTCACTTTGTTTACTCCTTCCAATCAAGGTTACCTCTGGAGTCTTCAGGTGAAACTTGAACCTGTAGTTAACCTCTTGCTAGATAAAGGAAAACTAATGGATTTCCTTCTCCAAAGAAAAGAATGCAAAATGGTTATCCTGTCTGTATGCTCTCAAAGTAAGTTCAAGTGTGTTGTCTGTATCTTGAAAGTACAATACTGCTTATTCATAAATACTCACCCAAGCTATTTTGAGGTTTGAGATCACCCCTGAAGCGACCTTAGTCCTGTAGGATGTTATTTGCCTCAACTACCCTCAGTCACTATTCTAAAGGAATTTAACAGCATGAAAAAATTAACTTCCCCCCCAACCCCCCGCCACTACAATTCAAATACATCTGACATGACTGAAAGTATTTCATAAAAGTTTAAAATTGTGTACAGAATAGAGATCACCTTTTGAAAAAGGCAACATTCAAGCCCCTAGTTACTTCTCCTCAACTCTCCTGTTACTAGCTCTTCTTTTCTTTTTATCTTTTCAGTGCTCAGTGAGCCAGAAAGAGGATCACTGTCTGTGATTGCAACTGTTTTTGACAAACTGAATCATGAATATAAGAAGTACTTGGAAGCTGAGCAAAGCTATACTATGGTAAACCATGTTAGCTATAGTGGCTTACAGAGATAGGAGAATGCTGTTTGCTTTTCAGGTGGCATCATGGTGAAGGCATGATCCTTTCTACTTAGGAAATTTGGGCTTACCCCAAAAGGTCCTGACTGCCTCAGGCTCACAGTTAAAGTCTACTGTGCAAAATGCACCAAGACCCTCACTTGACACTTGTGTGGTGGGTGCTGCATGGCTCATCTCCAGAGTGATGAGTTAATATACCCCAGTGCTTGAAAGCAGAGAGAAGGTAGAAGCTGAAAAAGCAATTCTGAATCAGTAGCTACTACCTTGGTTTCCAAAGCACTGCTTTCACTGAACACTATCGTGGTATAACATAGGCGGTCCTGGTACATCTCAGTTACTTCTGTTAAAATACCCAATTCAAGCACTAGCTCAGAGTAGTCACATACTCAAAACTCTCCTAAGCCTGAGGGCCTGTCAGTGCAGTTAGTTTGATTCATCTCCTGGCTTTGAGGTATATATGAGCAGCTGTATTTATATAACTTTAAAAAACAGTTTTAAATTTAATATGAAAGCCCTCTTGAACAAAATGCATCTAATACAATGTGACCACAGATACGAATTTTCTTGTTAACAAAACATATTTATCGTTACGTTTGAAAGAGAAAACAGTCTGTACAACTCTGACTGACTTGGAGCTGTACTACAGCACTACAGTTTTTTTTTTTAAAGACACTTTTTCTCCTAGGTGGTAGAAACAGGCCTGAGTAGAAGTAATCCACTCCTGAAACGTCCTGTCCGCACTCAAGCAGTTATTGACCAGTCTGATATGTACACACATGTTTTATCTGTTTTTACAGAAAAGAAGGTAAGTTAATTTTAAGGGCTAATTAAATAATTTTAAGGGCTAATTTGGCAGCAGTGTCACAGCAGCCAACTTAAGTTGACTGCTTCAAATTGGCTGCAGGAAGCTTTGTCAGGATTAGGGTATTTGATGCCCGTTGTTGAGGGGTTATTAACAGAGAAGCTATGCAAGTTCCACCTAACACTTTCTCCCTTGTCCAGGAAGCACCCCATAAGTTCACTATAGCTGTCTTGATGGAATACATCCGCTCTCTCAACCAGTTCCAGATTGCAGTTCAGGTAAATCACTTACGTGCTAAGTACATTGCCTCACTCCACGAAATTACGTGGAGTTTTAGTCCAGTCTTGGTCACATGTGTAAGTCCTGTACAATACTGACCTTTAGATTGTAAAAACATGTATAGAGACCTACCTTTGATTGTCTTCTTCCTACATTCACAGCACTACTTGTATGAGCTGGTCATCAAAACCCTTGTTCAACACAACTTGTTCTACATGCTCCATCAGTTTCTGCAGTACCATGTGCTCAGTGACTCAAAGCCCTTGGTATGTAAGACAAGTAGCTCCAATAAGCTAGTGAGGGAGGTGAGAAGTCTTCAGAATTTTACGGTTATTTCTACTTTTGCCCTAGGCTTGTCTCTTACTGTCCCTGGAAAGCATTTACCCTCCTGCACATCAGCTCTCTCTGGACATGTTAAAAGTAAGCATTTCTCACTCTAGTAACTCCATGTCACATGTGGGTTAGACTGGTCAAACAGCTTCCCTGACCAGGCTTGAGGTGACTAACTAGCATCAGTCATTTGCATGCATTAGAAGCATTGTCTTACAGCTGTGATTGACTTCACAGAGACTTTCCACAGCAAATGATGAAATAGTGGAAGTTCTGTTGTCCAAACACCAAGTTTTGGCTGCCTTGAGATTCATCAGAGGTATTGGAGGACACGACAGCATTTCAGCCCGCAAATTCCTGGATGCAGCGAAACAAGCAGAGGATGAGATGCTTTTCTACACCATATTCCGATTCTTTGAACAAAGAAACCAGCGGTTACGAGGAAACCCCAGCTTCACACCAGGTAAGCAATATGCAGTTTAACCAAGATACTCTGTTGTGCAAACACAACTACGACTTGTTTCACTTCCAATCCAGTTGAGCCTATATTAGAAGATAAAACTCTTGGTACATTTTAGCCTGTATTTTATACTTACCTTTTAGCACCGTTCCAAATTAACTTGGCTTACTCCTTTGTCTACTGCACCCAGGAGTAAAGAGGCTGAGCTAAACATAAACTTGCAGATGAACCTGTTTGACTTGCGGTTCCTCTCACTGCTTAGCTTAGCAGAGCCATTACCTCCAATTAATGCTTTCTCCTGAAGTCAGCAACCAGGTTGGGAAACCTTTGCGTTCAGTTGTCTATTTCCACTAATTACAAAAATTCAAGGCCTGTTTTATGCTACAGTTCTTCCTCCTTTAAAAGCCAAGCCAAACTGTTTGCACCAGCAACATGTTTGTAATCACCAGACATTCTGTTGGCACAGAATCCCACCCCAAGCTCTTGTATCTTGACAGTAAAGGGCTCTCATGGCTGTGAATCTGCTGTTTAGATACATGAACTAGATCCAGAAACTAGATCAAACATCTGCTTCTGCTCAAGAATACCAGTCACAGGACTGGAAATACCTCAGTATTCCAACGCTTTCTATTTGTTCAACTCCCATACTCAAACATGGTAAAGATAAGAATTAGTACCAATAAATTAAGGTAAGTGAAACTAAACAATCTTGGTTCTTGGTTTCTGAGTTGTAAAGTGAACATTAACTTTTTTGTCCCCCTTAGGTGAGCACTGTGAAGAACACGTCACCTTCTTCAAACAAGTTTTTGGAGAACAAGCTCTCATGAAACCCACAACATTCTGAAAGACTCTTCCACTGAAATGTATAAACTTAATTTATTGCATTTAAGTAGATTTTTGAACTACAAAATTGCTATTTTATAATAAAGTATATACAAGACATTTTGGCAAATAGTACTAAAAATATTACAACTTGTGATGGCTTCCCCCTAAAAATAGAGACAAAAATTGCATTGACCCGCATTTAAAAATTAGTGTCAGTGGTTTAGCAGTCCATTCTCATACACATCACCTCAATTTCATTGACAAAATGCTATTCAACTCTCACTACAGCTGGTTTAGGTTTCTGGAGGAAAAAGATGCAACCTCTTGAAAACAGAAGTGTTTTAGTAATCTTATTAACACATCTAGTTTTAGTAATACTGTTACTTGAGCCACACTTAGCATTTCCTGAGTTTAAAGCTATGTCCAAAGCTGCAGCTGGTATCTTCTAGTTGAATCTGTGCAGGAGTCAAGTCTGTGGTGGTTACAGTGTGATAGTCATAGAACATTGCTGCGCTTCAGTTCTTAAGAGCTGGGCCTAAGCCACAGTTCAAGGAGTCCACTGAACACTGTTAAAAACTAGAAGTAGAGGAGTCTCTCCCGTTCTGTGCCTCTGGTCCTCTCCTGTGCAGCACGAGTTTTAGCTTTATTTACTGATGGGCCTGAGTGAGAGAGAACAGAGTTATCCAAAGGCTCCACATTACAGCTGGTCAGCCATCAGGAAACATGTGTGATCTTACTGTCTAGGTCCAGCTTAACATTCAGAGACGTGCTTCTGCTCAGCTGTTAATAGCTGTCAGCAGCAACAAGGGCAGTGGTAGATGAATCCCCAGCAGTCTTAAACTGAGCCTTAATGGGGTTAAGTCTACCTTTAAGGACTACAATATACACATGCATTTCCAAATTCAAGAGGACAGCGCTTGGACCATCCTCACTGCAAGGCAAGATTGTTTCTGCAAATGCAGGAACAGTGTCCCACAGGAGGTTTGTTGCTTCCACCCACCATCCTGGCCCCAGGTTGAAACGTGCTAATCATGCTGCTCTCTGGGGGCCACAGGGGCCCAGCAGCCACCTTCACAAAGCACAGCAAAGCACAACCACGTGGTCCAGGCTGTGCTTGCTTCAGTTCAGCAAGCCCACAACTGTGAGCTTGCAGTGCCACCAGTCAACCTTTGCTTTCCAAAAGACAGGCACCTTGGATGAGAGAGGCACATTTAAGTGCTGCTTGTCATCTCTGCCACCCTTTCCATGGCATGGAAAGTCCACAGCCAGCCATTTTTGTTTGCACTGTGGTATAGAGCAGATGGTCACATCTTACCTATGTAACTAAGCAGAACTGGAAGAAATATCAGTCCATGTGTTGCTCCCAGCACAACCATAGCTAGATACATCCTGAAGTAGAATATCTTGAAGATTTGAGATTTGGAAAAAGCCAATACTACAATTCCTCCAAACTTGGTCAGTGTGATACCACTGAAAACCTGGCAATAAAAAAAGTGTTTAAGTGGTAAGTAGAGCTTTAGGAAATCCCATTTCCTTCAAGTATTTAGCATTTGGTAACATTTCTGTATAATCTAAAGCTCCTATATGTAGATATCTCCTGCCCTGCCAGTCTAGAACCAAATCAAGATGCACTCAGGAGAAGAGTTCATCTTTTTGGTCCCGCAGGACAGGCTCAGCATGATTAAATATCAACTCTGATCTGTGCAGCCACCTAATTAATTTTTGCTTGAGGCAGATACAGATGAAAACCATTACTTAACTCAAATTCCAGTGAAGTTCTGTATGTGGCTGCAGTACACACATCACAAGGACTGTCCATTCCAACCCCATACAGGTCACTTAGTCTAAGATAAGTGACATGACAGTACTACCTAAATACTGCCTAAAACAAGCCATGCTTGTTTTCTACAAGCTCCAACTGCATCCCATATTCACAACAACCTTTTCCAGTCACCTCTGACTATCTGGAAGAGAAACACTTGAACTTTAATGGGACCATTTGAGGTTGATCCAAACTACTAGTTCAGCTAAAGCATTTAGCTCTTCTCTACTATTAGGTAGTAGAAACATCAGATTGAAAATGAGTCTTCATCACCCCTATTACTAGTAGAAACCTAGGCTGACCTTAAGAGCTTTAAGCATTCCAAAAAGAAAAGACAAGGCCATCTTTATGACTTAAGACTATGGACTATAATATTTCTTAAAATAGTAAGGCTGTTACTTGGCTAGTCGTGTTCCCCTCCCCACCCAGCAGATACTCACTGAGCTGCCCATGTGAGACAGAGCTTCTTCTGCACGCTCTACTCTACTGCCCTTGGTACTGACAGTGAATGCTCTTGTCACATGACTGCAGAATTCCACAGCGATACCACAGCTCTGGAGAGTGAAAGGAAACACACATGAAAACATTAGTTAGATGAGCACTTTGATGGCAAGGTCTCTACTCAGAATTCTGGATGGGCTAGAAAGATTCCTAGCAGCTGTGATCAGTCCCCAGGGTTAAAGTACCATGGGAAGTTACAGGCTTAGTGTTAGTTGCTTCCCAGAGACTGTTGCAGGCACTGTGTGGTGTTTTACCACCAGTCATTACTAACAGGCAATCAAATAGGAAGCAGAACATGACATTGTTTCAGAGGTCAAGTCTCCTGAAGTTCAAGCAAGCTGGCTTTGATGCAGTGCATGCAGTGAACATTGAACACTTGGATCAGTTAACAAGTATTAGCTGCAATAACATTGCTTTAGAATAACACTGAATGTACATCCTGATTTGATACCATAACAATTCAGCTGATCAGTCATTTACAACACTAACTGAATGCTTGGTTAATCTTGGCCTTATCTAGTAGATAGACTTGCTTAAGCATATGTCTAATTGTAACATGGGCCAGCAGTTTACACTAAACCTCAGACCTCCCACAAACCTCTAGAGAAGACTGTAAGCCAGAGCAACCAAGAGGTGCTTGCTGGAGCTAGTTCTGGAGTGCTTTACCAAGGCTCTCTCTACCTAAATGATTTCATCCATTTATGCAGGAACAATACTGGTGCTAGCACATCCCAGATCTACTCCGTAGAACATAAATACAGCAGAAGCCTTAACACAAATCTATGCATCCTCCAGCATGAGCCACCTGTGTTCACATGGAGCAGCACCAAGCCTAGATAGCAACAATATGGCTGTTGCTGCAAAACAGGAGTGACCTCCACCAGATGCAGCATAGCTTCAGTTCAATTCCTTTATCTTATCAGTACTAGGACTAGTTGTTAGAATAAACTTCTCTTCTTCTAAATGTGTTAAGATATTTCCAACTACTGTTCAAAGGCTTCTCAAAGTTTAGTAGCAGAATACTGCTCAGTATCACAAGCAGCACACAGAACTGTTCAAAACTTGGAAACAGAAGAAAAGGGATGTCTTGTTGACTTACCATGACAAGATTTACTAATGAAACTGCATTCAAGCTGATGCCCCAGAGCCACATCACTCCAAACATGTTGATGATTATCATAGCAATAGTTATCGAAACCACAACAGCAGCCCATACTTCAAAACCAAGAAGCACAGTTGTCACCAAAAATATTGATCCCAAGGAGATGCAGAGGTTAAAGATAGCATCGTGCACAATTGTCAAGTATTGCTCATAGAAGACATAAAACACACTGTGGAAAAAAGAGAGGTTGTCATCAGCCATCTTCCCTTTTATATGCTAATATCAGATTAGCTTCTGTGCTAAGGTTAAGTAGGTCCCCTCTGACAGAAGTCACCAACAGAACCTGGCTTCCTTGTATCAGTGCAATGTCCTGTAACAGCCAGCATTCTGTAGGAGTCAACTCCTCACTAACACTTCAAATAAAGATTGTGTCTCAAAGTCAGGGTAATTCCTATATTTCAACATAAGCAGCTACACTAGATACCAGAAGGTAGGTTCTCAGATCCATTGTGGCATCTGCAGGAGCTACTGCAGATGGACCATAAGTACAGGTAGGATTCTTTGATGCAAAGAGATCAGTATTTCAGATCTACAGATACCAACTCCAACTCCATTTTAGTCTGGTACTCTTACAGTTGACATCGCTGCTGCATTTGCTTTACATTTAAATAACTTACTTGAAGTCAATACACTCACATCACAGCTTGCAACTACCCATGTCAACATATCTGCTTATGTTTGAACTATTAAACCCTTCTATGAAAGCTAGGAAATGCCCAAAAATGGAACCAGATCTACCTTTGTAGTGAAGGATTTAGGTTAGTTACCGATAACAGTAGAAAGAAGCCAGTACTATACAAATTATATCTTCCCAGTTTTTCTAGAAATTCCCAAGTCTCTGCATTACCTTCTGTTACACAAAACTCAAAGTTTCTAAGATGTTATCAGCCAGCACCTTTTCTGCATTGCTCAAGTATTTGTTACCAAGGCAAGACAGATGTAACCATACCTGTAAGGAAACACCCGGTAGTTCTTCTCTTTGATGCCCATGGTTTCAGTAATGTTGTCTGCTATAATCCGAGCTTTTCTCATAGCATCAATAAAATCAGAGGATGTTTTCAGTACAGTATGGTAAGTCATAAAGTAAGTAGCTCCAACGTCAGTTTTGTTGTTTATAAAGTTGACAGCAGAGTTATAGGCAGCATGTCCCCTATAAAAACAGGGACATAGATGTCAGTGTCAGCACCATTCAAATTTATTAGCTTTTATAACTTATAATCTTATGGAATTATAGAACAGTTTGAGTTGGAAGGGACCATAAAGATCGTCTAGTTCCACTCCTGCCATGAGCAGGGACACCTTCCACTAGAATAAGGTTGCTCACATCCCACCCCACCTGGCCTTGAACACTTCCAGGGATGGGGCACAGCTGCTCTGGGCAATCTGTTCCAGCGCCTCACCACCCTCATTGTAAAGAATTTCTTCCTAACATCTAATCTAAACCCGCCCTCTTCCATTTTAAAGCCATTCCTCCTTGTTTATCACTACACCCACTTGTAAAATGTCCCTCTTCAGCTCTCTTGTAGGTGCCCTTTAGAGGGCTAACAGCTGGTAGTTGTTTCCAGCAGTTTCCAAAACTATAAAAGCTTCAGAGCACAATACATTTCAAGATTGCACAGGATATTCTAGAACAGACTGACCATAGAAATTGTCTCTCTTTGTACGGGCAAAAGCTGCTATTGCATTTAGTTGATGCATTTGTTTTTTTCAGAAAATACTACAGAACTGGTGAGATGTCCATGTTTGTATGGCTTTTAAGAGGACGTTAGATATCTAACCTTGCAGACAAAATCCAGAGTAAGTATCTTTGATGCATTGGTCTGAGCAAGGTCTATAGAATAAAGCTCTTACCCTTTGCCACATTTAGGATTAGGGTTGTCCGACAGGAACATTGGCAAAAAGGTCATGAAGTCTTTGCCCTGTGGTCTCTGCTTGCCTTCTTGAGTCAGTGGTCGGCAACGAGTGCAGGATGGATCGCTGACTGAAGAAATATAGGAAAAAGGTCAGCTACAAGATCAAGTATTCTTTTTCCTAACACTAGTAACTTCTGACTTGCATTACTACAGGACTCAATTCCATAAAAAGCATTTTTACTGACGAACTAACTGATCCCTCCTGAAATTCCATATAAGATTTGTAGTCATTAATTTTATTTATTGCTACTAAGGCAAGGGCTGTCAGAGAACTCTCATTTGTGCATTTATCTACATTAGATCCGATGAGAATTACACCAAACTGAAGGACCTGAACAAAACCAGAGCACCAAGTTTGTGTGCTCTAAGAAAACCAACAGAAGGATCAAAATTTTTACAGCAAATTACATTGGCTGTCTAGGCAGGCTGTTTCCAACCGAAGCATTCCAGCAGAATATTTAAGCTCACTCAAACAGCAGTTCAAATAAATTAAGAGGGCAACTCAAGAGGTGCCTCCTTACAGGAAGAAAAGGTATTCACTTGGCTCATACCATGAGCAAATTTTTTGGCTGCGAAGTGCACAAACCAAGCTAATCCACTAGCAACAAGATGGATGCCAATACCTGAAGCATTGCAAAACTGCCCAGTGGTATTGTAGACTCTGCAACAGGAGGACTGTGGCTTCACCCAGTCAAAGTAGTCATCAATCCAGGACGATGGGGCATAGCCTATCCTCGTGCTAATAAAAGCAACACAACATATCCATCATCAGTAATTCTATATTTAATTCCAGAACATACTGCTTGATCTCTCCAGTGCCAACTTATGCCATGTCAGCTCATTCTTGTCAAATCTACTCTGTTCTACATACAGTCCCATGCTCTAGTACCCCATCCAAGAGCCATAATGCTCAGGTAAGCTCACTCATGGAACACTGTCAGAACACTGCAGCTAGCAAACAGCAGGAGCTTTTTCACTGCATCCAATTCTACTGCCAAGCTCAGCTTTCCACTCCCCTGCCCACTCTGTTCCCTGTCCTATTCCATAACCTGTTGGCTCAGTTTTCAAGCACAGCTCCTCCTTTAGTTAGGCTGAAATGAACTACAGTGGAAGGAATTGGGAAAAGACTTCCTTGAGTTGTTAGCTGCAGATAAAATTCCTGCTTAACCTCCCTAGGCTAGCCTAGTTTATTCACCAGGTTTAGAAGCTGAGCATGCAGTCATTTTCCAGAACATCACAACCCTACTGAGAGGTTTTCACAAGGTTTTTCTTACTACCATTTCAAGATTCCTTGAAAGATCAAGCCCCTTTTCCAAACTCAAGTACATCAATGTATCCCATCAGTGCAGACAGGTTTTATCCTCACTCTAGAAGAGTGTCACAGCTGCTTCCAACCCCTTCCCTCCCAAAGCCACAATATAAAGCAAATACAATAGAATGCCAGTTTACAACCAACAGCTGAGTCTGAGCTAAATCAGAAGGACACACCAGTCAGCTACATCTCTTCCACGCAGCTATGCAGAGACAAGCACAAAAGACTTACTAGCTACCAATTTCCGCAGCATTGAAGACTTGCTGGACAAGTGAATCATTATTACATCCCATTCCACCACACACCATGTTCTGCCCTTCCAAAGAGGTGTAGTTGTGTCCTTCTTCTAGGACGAAGTAGACAGGGGGACCCGCATGCAGATACTTGCTGATGTGGCTGAAGTAATCTATTACATAGGAGTCCTTCAAGGAAAAGTTTTGAGTTACTATTATGGAACGTTGAGGTAGCACAAGGTATCAAGGTTTCAATTCAGCCACAAACTGCTGAACAGTGACACGATCATAAGACTTACATCTGGCATTGAGAGAGACTGATCCAGTCCAATCTCTACATTGTGCATAACTGCTGTACTGAATGACAGGATACCCACAAACACTGCTATCTGCAAAAAAAGCAAATCCATGGACGTGAGAACTGTACAGAAACAACAAGCAGTAGGAATCATTTGCTAAGCTAATGGGAACCATGCAAAGAGGCTCTAGTTTAAATATGCTAGCCAGGCTTAGTACAACAGTGATAGTAAAATGTAGTTACTCAGAGGTCCCTTTGGAACTGTACAGAAATTTACTCTTAGAAATCCACAGTGGAAGATACAAACACCTTCAATAAATAAGCACAGTAACCTTCAACTGAATCACAGATTCAGCAACAACGGTCTGGATTAATGTACTTTACAAGTCCAACACATGCTGATTTTTTTTACATTGGCTAGAGTAATTTGATTGTCAGTAATGCAACTCTTAAATACAGGCTTTGGACAATCCATGATCAACCCTTTATTTACTGAAATACTTTTGCAGTTACAAAAGCTTGTTTCTATACCAATGCTGAAAACTAAATACTAAATGCTTCATTTGTTTCACTGTATTGAAGATTTTTCCTCCCTGTTTAGGCCTTCAGGCTCACAGCTCTTTTGCTCAAGTTTAGATGTCTGCTTACTTGAAATAGAGTATACATACTACTATTGGTCTCATCCAATCCTTAAGCAGATATGGAGAAAACAGATTTTTGAAGAACAGAAATAACATGCTCTCAGAACGCTGGACTCCAACCATTTCTTCACTGCTTTTGATGCAACACAGAATATCCAGTCTATTCCTCTGAAAAGAGATTAAATGCCAGACTTAGTGCAGTTCTGCAGATGTCATCATCTCCATTACACTAGAGTTCCAGGTGCACTTATACTCACCTCTTGACGCTTAATATCCAAGCCCAGGAGACTCACGAAGCAAGTGACTTGAAGAATAAAGTCTATGAGCACAGCCATTCCAGCAAACAGGGAGAACGTGCGAACCGCTGGCATCGTAGACAGCGTCCCTGGAGGAAGTGACCCAGATTGTTAGGAAAGCTCCCTTCTCCTAGAAACGCACGAGCACTTCCTAGACAAACATCCAGTTTAAGTGGTAGCCTTATAGCAGGACAAAGAGCCTTTATTTTGAGAGCAAAGGAAACAGCCCATACAAGCCTGGCTACAGCTGCTTTGACCTGTTAATCAGCACTGAGGCTGTGCAAAGGAGTGACGAGTTCTAAGACATCTCTCAATTCCAAAGCTAAGTGCAGGCTGTGTAACAGGGCAGTTAAGGAGTGCTGTCATGCAACATCTTGCTTCAATATTAAGCCATTCCAATGCAAGCTGATCCAATGACAAGGTACACTGCAGGTAAACAAAGCCATTATGAAAGAAGGCCAAATTATACTTGTAGGGTAACAACCTAAGACTTGCCTCTAAAACATATTGTAAAGTGAACCTCAAACATAAATCTGTTATAGGGGCATTCTTCCAAGCAGTGGAAGATGACTAAACACAATGTAGGAGTTCATACACCCTGATATTTGATCTATTCATAAGGTCAAATTTATACTTGTCAGTCACTGCAAGTCAGTAAAAACCTCCAGCCTTTGCTGGAAAGTTTGAGAGATTCAGAACTGGATCTTTTTAACTGTGTCAGATTCTTAAAGTACTCCAATGCCTATTTCCCAGCAGACGTCAAGTTTAACTTGATTATAACAATAAAGAACAAAGCTAAACCGCCTCTACAAATTCTTACTTTACTTTTATATTTTAGTTTTGCATTTATTCTTGCAACATGCAGTTATGATAAGGCCCTTATCTTCAGATATTAAAGGAGCCTTACCAAGAAAGAATGCCACAGTCTCCGAAAAGGATGAGAGAAACATACTGGGTGCCACATCTCCCAAAACTCTGCCAATCTGTTTATCCAATGTTTCACCCTGAAGGCGTTCATCTCTCTGTTTTAAGGCAATAATTTATTATTATTAGGAATCATGCAATTTATAAAGTTATTTCTTATGGCTTTAAAACACTCAAAATGTTTAAACATCCTAAACTATCTTTTGTTCTTTTCACTGCATTAACAAGAGTTAGATAAAAACAGCTGAGACTGTCTAAAATAAGAGCAGCCTGAGCATTACTTGTTGTCTTGCTTCAAGTTTAAAATATAGTACTAAGTTCAGTACTTTAGATAAAACCACACACTCAGAGGCAGTGTCAGTTTCAGTGGGTTTTGAACCTGTCAAACTAAAAAGCTGATTACCCACTAAGACTTAGTGTCAGAAGTCCCTACTCTTAAGCATGTAGTTTAGTTCATGACTACTGCTTACAATATGCTAGAATTCCAAGTTATAAAAATAGCAGTTGAGTTCTACAACTATTTTGATATCAAGCAGCAGTAAGAAAAATGCAGAGACATGAACTAGGGGTTTTTTTGTGAAGGTAGAATGTACACAGACTCTTGGCTCTCTTCCACTAGGTATCTTGTGAGAGTCCAGAGCTGCTCAGAGTGTACAGACTTCAAAAACGACAGGTATTTAGAAGAGTCTGTATGAAAGAATAAATACCTGAAGTGTCTGAACCATAATGAAGATGTTGTCCACTCCAATAGCCAGCACCAGGAAAGGAATTACTTCTATCACAATCAGTGTCAGTGGTATTCCAAAGTAGCTGAAAATGCCTATAGAACATGCTACTGAGCTCAATACAATCAGGATGCCTGCAATGCCCAGAGAGATCTTTGAATCCACCTAAAAAAGTTGTAGTAAACGTCAGCCAAACAAGCATCATCCCATAGCACAGATTACAGCAAAGGCAAAAGCCATATTCTTACATTTAGTCTAGGCAGGGGAAAACTTCCCTGGGTTTCTTTGAACGTCCAAATATTAAAAAAAAATAATCAACCTTGAAGCTACAAGTCTTAAAGCTGATGTTAACTGACCATCTCAAGTGAAAGAACTTAGCTGAGACTACAAAGCACATATGAATTGTCTAGCACAACAAGAAAAATGCTCCCAACTCCTGCCCAAGGAAGACTCAGCGCTCCAACACAAAACTGAACATCAGCATTCTGCAAAAATAGTTAAATCACTTCAAGCTATCAGCAAGCTCTAGCTTCAGTCTTTATAGCAATGCAAACTATACACATACCAGCAGTCTTCTACAGCTCTGGATATGTCCCAAAGCTATGGAGATGTACAGGAACATCACAATATAGCTTATCAACACAACGCTAATATCACTGTTGCTTTCGCGGTCGATCTCATCCTCAATACTCCGTTCAGCAGAAAATGATATCGTTAAGTTTGAATTATTATAGTTCTTCAGAAAGTTAATAAATCTGAAAAAAACAAAACCAAGAGGTCAGTCACACTTTAAAGGATAAAGCATCTTCCACTAGAAATATCTGAGAGTAAGTTGATGGCAAATTTACATCATCTGTGTGGTACAAGAGTGCACTGTGGCCAGACAGTACTTTGAGGGACCACTCTCATTTTTAAGAGAGGTGCTGGCTACACATACGTAACCTACTCTAAGCACTGGAAATACGCTACACTGAAATACTTTCCATGTTCTCCCCAGAGTTTGAGGACAAATAGGTATCTTGCATGAACTATTTCAAACTCTAAGTACAATTTTCCTCAAAGCTAGACCTAGGAATACACAAATGAAAGATGACTACAGCTTGCTTGCAGTACTGGAACAATTTATTAGCCCTTGTTTCAGTTCCCCAGCTTGAGAGGTGCTTGTGACACAGGTAGATGCTTGTCATACTTGTGTCACAAATTTTCTAGTACAGTAGTTTTTATCTGAACTGATAGCCAGAGCAGCTGGCCTGTGCAAGCTAGCTCTTCAAGGTGGTAAAGGGGATGAAAGCTTTAGATGCTCACCTGGATGACATTTTTAAAAATTAAAGGTGAAGAACTACAGCATCAGGCTCGAACTTTCCACCCATGGTTAATGGTCCAGTAAATTAAAGAGTCTACCTGTGTAATTCTAGCCACAATAAAATTGATCAAATCCTTTCTGAAGTTACTGATTGGCAGGTACTACTGGGCTAGATGATCACTAAGAGGACGAGAACCTATGTCTCAAAGCAAACAAAGTGTCCCAGACAAAGTGAAGGTCTTATGACCAGCACAGTCTGTTTTAACCAGTTTTTATGCCTCTCAAAACATCCATGTAGTTATACTGAAAAAATGTCACTACAGTTCAGGTGTTTCTTGTTCATATATATTTAAAGCTGCTTTAAGTCATGTATGCATTTCAGAATACAGGGAGACTACTTACTCTTTTTCCCATGCCAAGGCTTTCATCAGCTTTTTTGAGTCATTGTAGTAGTTATTGACAGGAAAAGTAATAACAAGAGCTGTAGCATTATTATAGTTATCATCTATACAAGAAAAAAAAAAAGTTTGGCATTAAAAAATGGAACTTACATTCTAGTATAGCAGATACAAATAAGTTCAAAATTAGCATTGCCCAAAGCAATCCCATCCCTATAACTCCACTGAACACCGAGTTCTCAAACACACAACTGAAATAAGAACAGAGGCTGATAAGCATCCCAAATTGTATTCAAGACTAATTATTCATTATTTAACACGCTCATGACACCCCAACATTAAATTGTTGCATGGTTAGACAAAGAGCTACTATATAACTACTGCTTATGACTTTCCATCAAATGAGAAATGTGGCTTCCTAAACACCGTATCTCTTGCATACTTAGATTTTACTCAAAGCAAATACAAATCCCCTACAGTTTAATAAAGAAGTGCTCACCTTTAAACACTATTTTGGATATATTAAAAACAAATACGCTACCAAGTTATGTTTAAGTAGAGAAATTTCTTGAACAAAATCCTGGCTTCAGAGTAATTATGGAAGAATTTCTTTTGTGAACATGTTAATCTATTCTTAACTGCTTCATCAGACCAGGGACAGAACTTTATTCTAACTCAAAGCAAAATACACATATATCCCAGCATGTCAACCTGAGTTACTTCAGGTCTTTATCTTGTACCAGGCCCAAAGGAGACTGAACATTTGTTCTGTTGACAAGTATGTTCCAATTACAGATTGCTTGCATTTTGCACTTCCAGAGTAGTCTGCCTCCAGTCCCAGCCCTGCTCTACTGAAAACTTACTTAAAACAGCCTTACTTACTGAAAGTTTAGCAAAACTCCAGTTTGTCTGGAGTGCATTTAAACACCTGTGTTAAATGAGAATACACCTTTAGCACCAAGAATAGCACACAAGTGTGTACTCTCAGACTTAAACTGCAATACTGAGTTTTGCCACTCACCATCATATCCTCCCAACACCAGCCATGGAAATACAGGTCCACCAAACGTTCCTAAGCAGGGATCGTGAAGCAAGCTTGTGTCATTCAGTGATGCTGGAGCCCTAAAGAGATCACCAGCAATAACTGTTAGCTTCTGCTTGACAGCTGAGGCACAGCATAAAACAGTAAAAAGCTGTTGTGTTGTAACTGAAAATCAAGACAGAAACAAGACAAGACTGCTAGTGATGCGCTGCCCTTGTGCTATGTTTGCTTTGAACTTAAATACAGTTTTAAAGGTGTCTGACTTACAGCCTTTAAGACAAGGAGTACCTTCTAACCAACTGAACTATTATCTAAAGTGAAAGCTTAGAAACTGATCTTCTGTTCAGAACTCTTCAGAAGCACTGAAAACATGTTTAAGGTAAACCAGAATCAGCATCTACACCAAACCAAGTTTAACTGGCAACTTGATTAAAAAACAGGTAAGTGTACTGCTTACCGAACACAGTATAAGAAGTGAGTGTGGTAATCAGCATAGACATAGAACTCATCCCCAACAGTGTGATCCAGAACAGAATGGCTGTTCTGAAAGTAGTTGAGTACGCTCAGGATGGTGCAGTTGTTGTTGTAGGGAGCAAGAGGAGCCAGGCAAATGTCCTTCAGCATTACAGTCTCATTGTCATAAGAAGCAGTTATGTTGACAATAGCATCCTGCAAATCCAGTACCTTCAAAAAAACCAAAACAGTGTAAGAGCAGCACAAGAAAGCATTTCCCTTGCAAGACAGGACTTAAGTGCACGCTATATTCCTGCAAGTTTCCAGAGACAGAGGCACATGTCCATAGAAGTACATTACAAATCATTATTTCTGTGTTCATACTAAGAACTGGGACTTAGCTTGCAAGTGTCTCTCTAACAGAAAGGTTTTCAGCAAAAAGCTGTTATAGTAAGGCTATGATTTTTAATATGAACATGTAGCGACTGTTTTGATGGATACATAACACTGCAGGTGGAAGCCAACTCCATATGGTTATACCTGTTAAGTATGCTTAGGTCTTTGCTCTTGGAAAGTCCCAATTACCTGATGGAGAATATCTTTGGTAAGGGGAGGCCCAAAAGGTACATCTTCTCCTGATGGGTAAGGTGAGTATGTCTCTGGGTGGCTCTGCGGTGCTTGAATAATAACTTGTTCAGTACGGAAGAAAGGCCCAAAGTGCGTGTCGAAGTATTCCTTCTCCTTGCGGGCTTGGCTGCTTGGGGCTGACCAGAGATCTACAGGATTTGTAGTTGCTTTAATATATACAAAGCCTGAGCAGCACATTGCAATGAAGACCACAGAGAAGAGGATAACAGGACGTGGATTTCTGACACAGAAAGCCCCCCATGACGTGAATGTCATCCTCAGGCCATTCTCAAACCTTTCACCAAGCCTTTCACCACAGGTAATTTTTCCTGCAAGAGCAAGGAGTAAACAGTAAACGTTTGAGACGTCTGTTAAGCAGCATTTTCTTGGAGTCCACTCAGAGATGAAATTTTATTCTAGCTCTGTTTGTAGGAAGCACCAGAAGCTATGTCTCCACTGACAGTCAGACCCTGGGACCAATCCCTGACTGAGGCCAAAGGGGCAGAAAACAGCTTGTACCTACACTGCCCCTTGTAACATAAGATTGTCTTTGACAGCAGTGGATGTAGCAAATAAAAGAAGCAGTTAAAAGATATATAAGCAATAAAACAAGCTACCTCAGCTGGTACACAAGTTAAACTACAGTTCTTTCATAGGATACTTTAAATGGATACATGAATGAGTCAAAGCATTATCAAACTGATTCCAGCATCATGCTGCCCTCCCCACACCCCTGCAACAAAGCCCTCCAGAATTTCCTTGGAGCTTAGCTAGATCCATGAAGTGTGTACCCAGGGCTTTCAGCATCCAGTAAAATAGGGGTAAGTACTACTCCAAAAGAAGAGAGATGCTGGTCAAAAGGCTGAAGGTCCTCTAAGGACAGACTTATAGCCTAGCAAAGCTAAAACTTCAGAGCCCATCCATAGGAGAGGGATGCACTTAAGCTGGATCTCTAATAAACTTATTACTCTTATCCAAGACATACCATTGTCACCGTGGGAATTCACAGAAAAGGCTACGTTGCTGTCAATTGGGGTGTACTCTGAGACAAAGTGACGCCTCCTGCAAGGCAAAAAGCTGTGTTACCGTGCTTGTCCAAAAAGGCATCTGTACTGTTTGCACAACAATCTCCAGCTTTATGATCCTTTGGAACAACATACAGCCATGTCTACTGTCTTGATAAACTCTTCCAGCTTACATCAAGCACAGCTTTATGCACATTTAGAATATCACTAGCATTAACAACAGAGAGAGTACTCTTAAATTGATCATTACTTGAAATCTGCAGGAGATTTTTACTTTAGAAATACGAACCAGGCATCTCAAATACACCTACCATTTCATGGTGCCCTGTAAGGTAAGGCTACTGAACATGTTTCAAATTGTCATACCCACTATCCTTTTCCACACAGACTTAATTCTTATTATAGAATAATTTTAGTTTCCTGGTCATAACTGAACAATCATAGAGTGGTTTGGGTTGGAAACAAACCTTAAAGATCACCTAGTTCCAACTCCCCTGCCATGAGCAGGGACACCTTTCCATAGATGAGTTGACTCAGAGCCCCACTGAGCCTGGCCTTGAACACCTCCAAGAATGGGGAGTCCACAACCTCTCTGGGCAACCTCTTCCACTGCCTCACCACCCTTATCGTACAGAATTTGTTTCTAATATCTAATCCACACCTACTCCCCTTCAGTTTAACACCACTGCCCCTTGTCCTGTCACGACATACCCTTGTAAAAAATCCTGCTACATCTGTCTTGTAGGCTCCCTTTGGGTACTGGAAGGTGCTGTAAGGAATCCCTAGAGCCTTTACTTCTCCAGGCTGAACAGCCCCAACTCTCTCAGCCTGTCTTCACAGGAGAGGTGCTCCAGCCATGTGATCAAGGGTGATATGCTATAATTACTGGAAGCTCAGCTTTCATTTAGTTTTTTCAAAATAAGAAACTAGGAAAAATTATTCATGACTGAATTTGCAATAGGGCAGTAATTGTTTTGTTATGAATGTGTGTTTCCCCAGACTTCTGCATACTTGCTTATGAAAGTTGAAGAATAGTGTGATAGTATGCGATTCTGTAGCTAGGAATGCTATGACAGTTGTGAATCAACTAAACCAACTTCTGCAATCACTTTCTACCAGGTGTTTTAGCTGTTACAACACTCCCTGTCAGTATATGTGGCATCTGCTACAGAACATGACTTTTGGCTGGCTGAATTAGTAAAGACATAAGCATAAAATGAGGGCAAAGAAGTTCTCAGGGATAAACAAGTGACTTGAAGAGCTCAGCATTTCAAATGCTTTACCTGTAACACCAGACTCCAAAAACCAGTGCAAAAAATATGAGAAGAAAGCCCATGTAGGAGATCCACATGATGACATACACAGCATCCAAGCCAAACAATAGCCAAGGAGGAGGCAGTGGAGGGGGTTGAGGTTTCGGACCACAAACAATTGAACAGTCCTGACAGCTGCATGGTGCTGTTGAATCATCCACGGACTCATTACAGCCTTTGGTAGCGTTATTCATAGGATTCATTCCATGGGCAGGAACATCTATGACAAATCACAAGTTGTAGAGCCAGTTTACTACCAGGAAAAATTCAGACTTTCTCAGTTAAGTGAGTTAACCCTTTATATGAAAGCCCCTAGCCCCTATATAGAGCAGCATTTCTTGGTCTTACAGATGAAGAATCCACTGCCTTTTCCACAGCAGGCCCCAACTATTTGCAGTTGGCTAACAATTAAGTGACTGGTCATGTCTATAACACTTCAGTCTGTAAAAGTAATAAGCATATACTTCTATCATCCCAGCAATGATTTGTCATCTCATTTATCTGCTCAGATTGTGAAATGTGCAACAATAATTTCCTTATAAAGAAATCCTCAAGGATGAGGGTACCATGCGTTTCCCAAGGAATACAAGTAGCCAGTTGCCTAAGCTCAGTCCATCATTAATGAGTTTTAGAGATTTATATAGTAAGAAGCTGTATAGAAAAAAAGCACAAAGTATGGTTTCCAAGCAGAAATAAAAAAAAAAGGTAAGGTTATCTCACATCGCTTTGAAAGCCTCCGACTGCAGACTTTCATTTGCTGAGCAGCTGTTTAAAAATCAGTGTTCTGGCCATAGCACACAGCATTTGGCAGGAGCTTCAAAGGCAAGGACTATTCAGTTTCTTACCTGAAAAGATTGGAATTATGCTGAAAGGAGTTTGTCCATTGTCTTTACTGAACATGTACTCAATCCAGTTGGTTGCATTGCAGTCCTTGACATCCTTGCCACACAGCAACCCCAGTGCTTTAACATTGCTTGATGGAGCCTCCACATCTTTGCAGGCATTGTACATTGCTAGGAAGAGTCATTAAACCAATGTTATAATTTGAGTAAGCATTCCAAGTATTTCCAGCATTACAGACTCCCCAAGTTCCAGGAACATACTTACAGTTTTCAACAGAAACATCTTAGGATAGTGAACTAATGCTTTCAGCTGCACTTAGAGTATCCAAGGTTGCAATACTTTGTTACAGCTACTTTGCTCTGAGAAAGCCACCCAAGTCTGCATTACGCTAGAACCTACTTTTCTGCTTGACAGGAAACATTACCTAATATTATTTTCAGGGAAAGCTATGAAAAGCATTTAAGGTACTTTCAACTTGTAGGCCATATATGGCTTTCAATTGTCTCAATTTTATTAAAGGTTACTGCAAAAAGCATAAAAAGACTGAAAGCTTGCTACAAAATCAAAATACAACCCAAATGTATTGTTCTCTAAAAACATCTGATTTTGACAGAGGACTAGAACAGTCCATTTCAAAACTGACTGCCTCTTAGAGAACCACTGTAGTACACTATGTACAAACTTTATTATCATACTTGCCAGACTGTTTTAGTCTGTAACCGGTTAGGCTTTGGACGTTCAATACTTGGCAACAACTTTATTTTTCTGAAGTTAAAGTCATCAGGGTTATCAGCTATTAACCATTCGTATAGATGTTCAGCCTCAGCTGAACCTTTAAAAACACTGTTATTTAACAGTGTCAGTGTAATATCCCCTGCCCAGGCAGAAGTTAAGTGTTCCATAAGTTTTAAGGGGGACCTGCTGTTACCTATGTGAAGACTCAAACTTCAAAAAGACAGTCAAAGGGATGTTTCCCCCTCCCAATTCTTTCTGAAAAAAACACTGGTCTTGTTACCAAAAGCCAAGGTAAATTAACACACTGTTTACTCACCATTTGCAAACCGATCTCCAATGAAGTACTGCAGCTCTGTAATGCTACTTTTGTTCTCTTTTAAAACGGGATCATAATAAGGTATGGTGCTTGTAACATTCAAAAAGTCAGACTGATTTGGACTACAAGTCAGTTCACAGAAGAGGTTTATCAAATTGTAAAAACACGATGGACATCTGGGTAGGAAAGCCAATGAACAGCAATCAGATTAAGAGGTAAGGGTGCTATGTAGGTCAAGTCAGATGTACCTTGCAAATATAAACATTCTGCTCAGAGGGAGAGGACAAAATATTTAAGGTCTGTAACCTTTTAATCAGCAATACAACAATTGTTGTTGACGCTACAGATGAATAACTTTAAGCACCATAATTCACTAATTAAATTGTCTGCCTCAAACAGCAGATTCAAACAATTTTACTAGATTTTGAAGAAAAACTTCACTGTTGCTTGCAGGAAGACTTCTTAAGACTTCTTAATGTCTTAGTTAGAACAAGACTAAATGGTACTTTATGTTACCCTCTTCTGAAGGTTTCATTAGATAAAGCAGCTTGAGACAAACTAAGGGAATGTTTATTCTACCAGCTAAGTCAATCTTCATTGTACCAGCTAAGTGCAAGTAGTTGGTTCGTGACATTACAGCCTGCTGCTCTAGATAAGAAAGCCACTCCAACAGCTTGCTCCAATAATCCTCTAAATGAAATTACCACTTTTTCTACAGTGTACTTGAAGACAACTGCTTTGTTATTCTGTTACAAAACTAGTCGTTTTGCCATTCATTAGCATACCTGGAGAGAAACTGCAGAGGCAGCTGCAAGTTATTTTTCAAAGTCTGAAGCTGATGAACATCACAGCAAGTGCTAACATTGCCAAAGAATAACCCTGGACAGAGTTCCTTAACAAAAAACAAAAACAAAAAAACAAACAACATTGAGATCAAGAGGAAAGGAAGAAAAAGCCTGTTTAAGACTCCAGAATTCATTATAATCATGGGCTCTGCTTCAGCATATTTCACAACACAGTAGCTGTTGCTGTGGGAGATGCATAGGAGAAAAACAGTCAAGCAAACAAGGTTTTTGTTTATAGACTGGAGAGAAGGATCACTTTTTTCACTTCTTTTATTCAAGGCAGCACTTCCTTTTGAAAAGCTCCTTCAGATGATCTTTAGTCACCAGGGTCTATATATAGAATGATAATGGTATTTGAGAGCCTATTGGTAAGAGGACAACACATGTTTATCCAAGTTGAAAGTATTCCTGCAGCTTATCCTCCCTGTCTGGATAGTACCAGATTTTAAAGTCTCGGAAGGTAAGCCACTAACCACAAAATCACTGACTACCCGGAAGAGCTACTTCATGTTCAGTTTACTGAAGAGACAAATGCATTTAACACAAGTATAACTGATAGAAACATACAAGAACTGTACATGAAGTCTTCAGAAACAATACACAAAAGTAGTTAGCTCAACTACATATTTAATGAAGTCAGTCCTGTCACCAGTCAAACCACTGTTTAACTCTGTAGTTATTTCACTCTTTAAAGCTTTGAACTACCAGATGCCAGAAGGCAAGTTTGGCAATATCATCCTATGTTGTGCATGAAATACACAAACTCTGTTTTGACTGTGGTTTTGTTCACTTTGACAGCTGAAGCCCAAGTAAGGAAATACAGTCTCACACTAGGCACATCTCCATTTGAACAAGTGTCAGTTAGCAACTTCCTTTATCAAGAATGGTCATCTGAAGGAAAATAGCTTAGCCTTGTCCTTTAGAGATCAGAAGGGCATAACTGTAGAACATATATTTTGGGAGAGCCTTAAAAAAACAATCTGAGTAAAGAGTACTCAAACCAGTGAGGAAAATACGAAGGAAAGTGAACAAATCCTCTATTTAAGGTTTTGTCTGTGATAGCCTCTAATCACATTTTGGAGACTTCAGGTATCTCTGAAAAGGAACTGAGGTAAATTACCTTCACCCAGTTGGACCTGAGAAATCAGAGATAACCTGTCCACTTTCTCATCAGGTTAGGATGAGAGGTCATAGCACAGGTCCAACAGACCCCAATGCAGAATTCTAAAGCATTGGAGAGTTATTTGTTTAGCAGCAGACCTCCAAGAGAAGCTCACCTGCATTAAGTCATAGCCATCTTCAGGTAATGCTATTGGTGGTCCATCATAAGCACAGTTGTATCTCTTGTCTCCAGAAGCAACTCCACATTCTCCATACCAGACACACATTTGTGGAAGTACCTAATCAACAAGATAAGTGATTAACTGCAAGGAATAGTTGCCAAATATCTCAGCTACTGTGGAATTTATGTGCTACTACCCCAAAAGCCACTTGCAGTCCAGATTAGATAACTTCCTGCAAATTAAAACATCAGAGTGTACTACATAAAACGCCCATTAACAAAAGCAGGTGTTTTTGACATGGTGCACATCACCACTGATCTTCAGCTCAGCTCTCCACCCTCCCCTGACCATTAGAGAAACAAGAAGCACAGTGCCTATAGTTAAGCTCAAGCATAAAAGTTATGTAAGAAAAACCTAAATCAATACCTGAAAAGCATCTTCAAGTACAAGGTGGTTTAGAAAATAATTCGCTCATGCAAGACGACAAAATAATTGGTGGGTTAAACTGTCACATTAGAGTCAGTGCACATGAGTCAGTGCACATGGAGAGAAACTCATTGCTTATGTTCCTCCTGCCACCTTTTGATCCTTCCTGAAAACTCGTTACAGTGACAGATTGAGGAAATAGCAGCAAAAAGAGGATTCTGAAACAGAACTTCATAACTCTGCACTTGCCATACATATGGCAATCTCAAAGGTTGCCCTCACAATCTCAAAGGATGCCCTCCATCACCACTTTCAAGCCTAAGCATGGAACATTCAAATGGGACTACAGTGCTAAGAAAAAAAAGCTTAATTTTAAAGATGTTTTAATTTAAGGGACTATTGAATATTCAGAAATTTGTTCTTTATTATGTACATAAAAGAAACTGAAAAAGGGCAGTGGCACCATGAAAGCCTTTTATTTTTGTTCAGCAGTACTGACACTGAGATGTCCCAGATTCTAAGCCAAAATATTTATTCTGAAAATTAAAACATTTAATGCAATAACAAGTTATTTACAGCAAAAGCTTTAAGACAGCTCCAAGGTTTTCCTACCACTTGGGCTGCAAGCAGAAAGCAGACTGCACAAACATTTACCACACTTCTGCCAGCTCTGATCAGGGGTTTACTTAGTACGGTTTGAGAGATAACTGACCTGTTTTGATCTCCTGAACAACCTTGACCTAGCGTTTTTAGAGACACCATATGTGTATGCTGCAAGGACAGACTGCTGTGCTTCGTGCTTGACCATGAATAGTATTGTTTACTGACCAGAGAGGCCCCTGAAAGGCTGTATTCGTAATACCCAGGAGCTACCCAGAATCACAGTGCCTCCATAACATCCATTTTTGTGCTGAGCAACACTGATAGTTCTTCAAAAAGTACATCAGTAGTCAGTTGTTTATCAGGGACAATAACCATCACCAATTTACCCAACCTAGAACTTGCTTCCTCTTTAACCTAACCAGGGCAACATAGGCTAATTCAAAGTTACTGACTGCAAGCCAGGTCTAAAAGTCACTTTAAGCACCACTCATCTAGATCACCATTTCTTTTGTCTATTCTAGCACTTCTATCTAAAACATTACCATATTCTGTGATGTAAGTTGGAAAACACCCAGTAAGATTGCACTTATCAACACTGAATGCTTAACACCAGCATAAGACAAAAAATCAAACTTCCATAACTTGTAGGCTATTTCTCAAAACTACATTGTAAATTTGTTCATGCATCAAGTTAATCTAAGAAGTTAACACTGTGATGCGAATTTAGAAGTCATCATCTTCAGCTCTGCTTCCTAACATCTGTATGCCCCAGTTTTAACAGCAAACAATCTGCTAGCAGTGAAAATGATTTTACTGATTGTACCAGCATCAGAAGTGAATTATCTCTTCAAGAGGAAGCACAGATTCACTACTATTCTTGCAAAAGGGCAAAGAATTTGGAGCTGCTTCACACTGTCCATGAGAAAAGGATTAGTTATTTCTTCAGTATCAGGCTGGCTTCCATGTTTAGTCTAGAATGGTTTGTAATCATCCTTTCTTAAAAACACCTTCTGTGCTTCATTAGGTCTTGTTATCTAAAACTCCTTATTTTTTAAAACACACAATTTTATCAACCTACTCTTTAGAGAAAGGCTTAGCTTCTCCCGGAGTGGGAAGTGTGGGAAAACTTGTAATGCAGCTAACAGTTAAAAAAAAAAACTTATCAAGGCATCTCTTGCATAGAAAAACTTGAGTAAATTTCAGCTACCACATCAGCTTGACTGATAGTTCAATTGTTTTAAAAACATTATCTGTATTTCAAGGCAGCAATTCCTTGGTTATACCCACACGGATACAAAACAAAATACAATCTGTATTATGTCTATAAATTTACCTACAAGGCTTTCTGTCATCATTTTCAGCACAGAACATAAAACAACTTACTTCACATGACACTTGGTCATGTACCAAAATGTATCCAAACACAAAAGAAAAACAAAGCAAGACAAAGTTTGGCCTAGTATTAGTTTACATTTGAATTTGGATAAAGAATTCCAAATCATATGCCTGAAGTTCCACAGCAGTAAAACATACATTGGAAAAAAACATTTGCCACTCAAACTTTCAGCCTGTTTAAGAAAAGCTGAACAGATCAGCTGTTTTAAACTACTAGGAGAGCACTTAGGCCTAGAACTGCAAGTCTGAATACTCTGTTTCAGTATTAACACCAAGAACGCAGTTTCACGACCTAGCAGGATTTCACTAACAAAAGTGTGAGTTTGTTCCCTGAACCAGTAAGCTTTGGGGATGCTTGATTTACAGTGGTTGAACCAAGTCAATAAGCCTAAAAACCAGCAAATCATTAGACATCAATGGCCTAAAGTCAACAACACAGCTCTTGGACATTAACAGGTTAATAGCCTGCTCACCATTGAGTCAGCCACAAAATCCGGGAGAGGGCTGGTCTCCTATGGCTGCGGCAGTACTCAGGGATACAAGTAACTAAGTAACTACTACACTACCACAGATAAGATATAACTGATAGTTCTTCCCCCTGAAAACCCTCTAGTAAAAGCTAGATTAAGTTACAGAGTAAGACAAGCACTTTGCTCTTTCCATTCTTTCAGAAGAGCGCTCCTGTCAGGGTAGGGTGAGATAGGGATGAGTTGTAAATAAGTCAGAGTTAAAGCTGCTGCTTGCAGAGTCAGACTTTTAGGTCAGGTAATTGCTCACCTGGGTATTAAGTTTCTTAAGTGGGTGAAAGCCTAGCCCCAAAAGTAACATAGAAATGCTATGTTGAACCCAACTAAACCCAACTGAACCCTTTTAAACAAGGCAAAATACTTATAATACTCCATAAGTAACACAGGGCTCAGTTCATGGTTTTGGACTTTTTCTGTGTATTTTTCTTTTAAGATCACATGACTAAGTACTTCAAATATTAAAAAGGGACTTTCCTAACTATTTAATAAAGCAACAGCCTTAGATTAAGGCTGTTCCTTCCTGCCTCTAGCACATCTTAGAAATCATTTGTCAGTACACTAACACTAACCATCAGTACATCCTCAGAGTTCAGAAAACTGTATTTCTATTTCTGCTTGAAGTTTTCTTTCTATTAGTTCTGCTTGAAGAATATTTCTATTAGTCTGCTTGAAGAGAAATTTCACCTCAGGCCAAGGCTCCAGGAGCCCTTACAAAGAACTCGCACATGAGCAAGTATGAACATTCTACAAAAGTTCTGTCAGAGCTTTCTGGTTCCTAAGCATTATCATTCATTTGTAATAGAACTAGTGTTCCAAGACATCATAAACACATTTACTTCAGCCCGAGTTTCTTCAACTGCAGGTTGAAACAAACCGATAATTTTCAATGCTTCCAGCAACATTTGCCACCACTACCACCAATGAATACATTGCTGTTAGGCAGACAAAGAACAATGATGATGCTGTACACAGAAACAGCAACTGTTTGTGGTCTTGCAAATACCAGATGACAAGTGAACACTGTTTGGCTCTTCAGACTAAGATTACTAATGTATGGAAAAGGCAAGAGCATCAGATACAGCTGTTTCCCCTTCCTTCATCTAGGATGATGCATCTGGGATCCATTGCTCAAAAAAGATCAACCCAGGAAAGAGCACACTCTTCCCCTGCACTCGCTTAATATCTGCTATTGCCAGCTAGGTTGAGAGTTCTAAGGAAACACTAAACCACCCTTAATAAAGGGGAAGACTGGTTTATGGAAACAGGTGACCAGGTAAAGTTCACAGATCTGCCCCAGAACCTGCACATTACCTCACAACCCCTCCTGTGGGGGAAAGAGGTCCATGGACTAAAGGAAACTTTACAGGTTTAGTTCTTACTCTTTGCCTCTTTCAGTAACTTGTTCAGAGGCAGCCAATTCAGAGCCACGCTCCTCCTGTTCCTTTGCACACAGGCAGGAGACTGTTCCCTTTCAGATGGAAAAATCATTACTACTCCTGGTCAGACAAAGCAAGCCACAGTCCTGAAGTTATCCAAGCACATTTCAGATGTCATAGTAAAGTCAAAGGCAAGTAGGAAGAGAAAGTTACAGTAATGGTAATAACACAGTATCTGTGGGAACAAGCTGATGTTAGCTGACAAGGATGCATGCATGATCAGAAAGTGCAGGGCCCCTGACTAGCACCTGTCTGCAACTAAGTCCATCTGCACCAAAACAGCTCTGATGTCCTGCAGGTTAATAATACTAATACTGCACAACACCTGGATTGTTTTGGCTACTGCCCAGCTAAGTACTACTCAGTTCTACTAGTCATTCCCTCAAGTGGTCTCCCCCCTTCTAAGGCAGCTTCCTCACTTTCCATCCCGAAAGGCTGAACAAGTCACTCCTGATTTTCCAGGAAGTAATTTAGGTGAAGTGGTTACTGTCTTGTTCTAGAGCTACACTGCCATCCCTGATAAGGAAACTGCTCCACACATGCATCTCAGAACTTTGTGTCCAAGGTCAGGTAACACCACACTGCAGGCCAGTTGGCAAGAGCAGCAGCTGTCATTAACATTTTCGCATGGGATTTCAGAAAATCAAATATATCCTGCAGCTTGCAATTCCAGCTGCTGATAGGAAACCCGTATCCAACCTTGATTAGCCAGTGATTTAACAACTTGTGTTTTAGTATAATTATACAAAGATAAATTACAATAGTGGCCATTAAGCACACAAATACCATCTAGTGCATTAGGACAGCCATAAGAAAACAAAAGAGTAATGGATAGCTGGCACACATCTTGTACCATGCACTCTTCAGAGTAAAAGATACAGGCTGAACACTTCGAGTTCATTGTGAACACATATGTAATGGAAGGACTGCGAACTGAAGTGCCACTCCAGTCCACCGACTGCTTTGAAAGAGAAAAAAGATGACATATGGCACTTTGGATTACAAACATCGCAACTGAAAGCACAAAACCATTACACCACCAGTACACTTGAGGGAGAGAACAGGTTCACCTTCACAGTGCTTGTCTTCTGCAAGTATCTAACACAATATAGGCTCAGGCTAACTGAAGGACCAGCTTTGCTTTGAAAGGTATCAAGGTCCTCTTGGTGAAGTCTCAGGCTGTAAATAGGAGTTAATGGCAAAATTCCCCAACAAAACCAGATTCTGCCTTCCTACAGTACACAACTGAGATCTGCATGGTTAAAGTAATTTTGCAATGTTTACTTTGAGGGACCACAAAGCCTCTAAAAGGATTCCCCTAAATATTTGAGGAACTTATTTCAAGTTCCTCTAGGTCAGTATCCTCCTGATAAGTAAAGGAAAGCATCTTGCCATTTCTTTACCAGCCTAGGACCCACCTCATTGCTCAAAGATGATATCTCCCTCCAAAAAACATTACATAAAGGTGCATTGGTTAGGTGTGAAGTACCATTACTTACTCACCTGAAGATCATGAGTCACTACTAACAATCACCTTCTCCAGTGGTAATAGAAGAATGAACTCCTAGTTTCATGTTCAAACTCTTTAAAAGTTTTTTTGAAGAGGCTATGAGAACAGAAGAACCTCAGCACACGCACAGGATAACAAACTCCTATATTTAAAACGGGCTAATCATAAAACTTGACCTAGAAAGTATTTTTTCAACGTAGGTAGAGAGGGAAAGAAAGCCAACCACTAAGGCTTACAAGACACTCCTTGTTTCTCCAGAGGAATGTGGAGTATCCCGCTCCTATCTTGCACTACAGCATAACAAAACATGACTGAGAGGAGCGAATGTTTTACTATATTTTTTCCCAAAGCATCAAGAAGTCCAACATACTCTAGTCCTCAATTTTAAGGAAACATGTAGTGTTACTACTACCCATGAATAAACAGCAGCTCTCACTTCGCACAGACCATTACTTCCAAGAAGCTGTCACCTAGCGTAAGTTACACCCCAAGCAAGGCGAACCAGACACCGAGGACATCTGCAAGCCTCTGCCGAGCATGTGACTCCGTGGCCACTCACATGCACTGGGCATTGCATAACCAGGGCACGCCACGGGAACGCGGCATCCCGGGGGCTGCCGCTGCCGGGCGCGACCGCAGAGGACAGGGACTGGCCAGAGGCTGAAGTTCGGGGGTGCTCCCGGGCGGGCCTGCTGTGCCACCGTCTGTCAACCCCGTCCCAAAGGGGACGGGAGCACGGGAGAAGGGGAGCCGAGTCCCATCGGGGACGAGGAGGGGACACCCCGGTACCTCGCTCCAGCTTCGCGCCGCCCCGAGCCCAGGGGCCTAACCCGGGACGCCGCCGCCCTTATCCAGCCCCGCCACCTGGGACATGCCGGCTGCGGGATGCGCGGGGGACACCGCAGGTCACCCCACCCCACGCAATACCCGTGGGATCCCGCTGCCCACCCGCCGCTCCCTCTCCTCCCCACAGTGCCGGGAGGCCCGGCATTCCCCACTCCACGGCGACCTGCCCGGAGGGACTCACCCGCACGGGCGACAGAAGCAGGAGGAGGACGAGGAAGCCGAGGCCGCCTCGCCCGGGGCAACCTTGAGGGGTCCCCATGGCGGCGCGGGCTGGAGCGCGGAGCACCGGCAGACGCTGCAGCACCGAGTGGCGGCGAACAGAAGCAGGAGGAGGCGGCGGCCAGGCAGCCGCGCCAGCGCAGTCCGGAAGAGCCGCTCTCGCCCGCCGAGGAGGAGCCGCCGGCCCCTTCGAGGAGAGGCCGAGGGCCGCCCCAGCGCCGCCGCCAACCGCGACCGTCGGCCCGCCCCCGGCACCGCCTTGCCCTGCACGGCCGAACCAGAAACACCGCCCTCGGGGCCGCCGGTCCACAAACATTGGCACCGCCTCCGCAGCACTGTCTGCCCAGAAACACCGCCCCCAGCACCGCCTCCCCCCTCACTGTCTGCCCAGAAACACCGCCCCCNGTCTGTCAACCCCGTCCCAAAGGGGACGGGAGCACGGGAGAAGGGGAGCCGAGTCCCATCGGGGACGAGGAGGGGACACCCCGGTACCTCGCTCCAGCTTCGCGCCGCCCCGAGCCCAGGGGCCTAACCCGGGACGCCGCCGCCCTTATCCAGCCCCGCCACCTGGGACATGCCGGCTGCGGGATGCGCGGGGGACACCGCAGGTCACCCCACCCCACGCAATACCCGTGGGATCCCGCTGCCCACCCGCCGCTCCCTCTCCTCCCCACAGTGCCGGGAGGCCCGGCATTCCCCACTCCACGGCGACCTGCCCGGAGGGACTTACCCGCACGGGCGACAGAAGCAGGAGGAGGACGAGGAAGCCGAGGCCGCCTCGCCCGGGGCAACCTTGAGGGGTCCCCATGGCGGCGCGGGCTGGAGCGCGGAGCACCGGCAGACGCTGCAGCACCGAGTGGCGGCGAACAGAAGCAGGAGGAGGCGGCGGCCAGGCAGCCGCGCCAGCGCAGTCCGGAAGAGCCGCTCTCGCCCGCCGAGGAGGAGCCGCCGGCCCCTTCGAGGAGAGGCCGAGGGCCGCC
>VYXC01008332.1:1228701-1282350 GCA_013397175.1 Platysteira castanea
TCTCCCCAGAAACCCCGCCCCCAGCCCCGCCTCCCCCCTCACTGTCTGCCCAGAAACACCGCCCCCAGCACCGCCTCCCCCCTCACTGCCTGCCCAGAAACACCGCCCCCGGCACCGCCTCCCCAGCACGGCCTGCCCAGAAACACCGCCCCCGGCACCGCCTCCCCAGCACGGCGTGTCTCGGCGGCGGCGGGCGGGGCCGCCCATCACGCCACGGCGGCTCCGAGCCGCTGAGGGAAGGGGCGGAGGGTGCTCTATGGGGCTCTGGCGGGAGGCTCGCACCAGTGTGGGAGCGCAGCCGTGCCCCTCCGGGATGGAGCATCCCGCCCAAGCTGCACCTGCAGCCGGGCAGCGGCATTGTCCGGGCGCCGGAGTGTTAATCGCGTAGTTTGTAAATACCAAAAGTCGCTTAAAAAAACCTCTGGATTTCGCAAAAGCGCCTTAATTTGGCTTCAAAGTCACTGATTCGTGATTTTCAAGGACTGGTCTCGCAGCCTGCGTGTCATGCCGCTGCAATGAACGGGACCGCCGGGCTGCCCGGCCGAGAGCCGCTGTCCGGGGCTGTGCCCGATGCCCGCTGCCCGCTCGGCTCCCGACGCGCTGACACCGGGTGGCCTGACCGCTGTCGCAATCAGCAGTTCTGGGAGTGCTGGCTGCGCTCTGCCAAAGCTATCTGCTTGTTTGGACTCTGTTTGGGTCAGTTCGGGACCTGGCTGGGAGGAGGCACAGTAAAAGCAGGGCGTGAGGCATTCCCGTGCATGCTGTCTCTGATTTCCCCACCTCCCCACTGCCTTCCCCGACACTTTATTGCGTTCCCAGACAGGTAACGCGCATTGCTCGGCTGGACTAAAACATGTAATTTGGCTGATATTGCCATCTGCTGGCAGAAACGCAGGCTAGTCTGGGTGTCAGAGCCGCATGGGCTGGCGTGTTGGCCGGCGACCTCCCGGGGATCACGTAATCCGACTTTCCGCTGAGAGCAGAACCCGGTTAGAGCAGGTGGCTCAGGGAATTGTCCGGCTATGAATAGCTTCAGAGATGGAGATTTCACAGCCTCTTTGGACAAACCGTTCCGCCGAGTGGCCACACTTAAACTGCTTTTCCTGTATCTAAAGAGATTTTCCCATATTCCATCTTGAGGCTGTTGCCTCTTATGCTCTCATGGTGCCTGACTGAGAAGAATGTGACTCCCCCTTCTCCGCATCCTCCCGTTTGGTAGCTGCCGTGATTAGTAAGATGTCCCTAGAGCCAGCTTTCTGCTTAGGGCTGAGCTAACACAGCTCACAGCTCCAGCAGCCCCGGCTGTCGGAGCGGCAGTAAAATGGATTTTGCTACAGCATGTCAGTATCTTTATTTTGTTTGGGGTTTTGTTTGAGTTTTGTTTGGGTTTTTTTTTGTTTGTTTGGGGGGCATTTGTTTGTTGTTTGGTTTGGATTTTGTTTGTTGGGGTTTTGGTTTGGTTTGGTTTCTTGTTTTTTTTTTTCTTGCTTGTTCTGGGAAGCCTAAACCTGGACACAGCACTCCAGCTGTGGTCTTACATGTCCCAAAGAGAGGAAGAACCCTAACCCTTGACCTACTGGCCACCCCCTTGCTGATGATGCAGCTTGCTGACTCATGTTCAACACTTCGCCGAAGCACCCTATTCTTTTCTTCCAAACTGTTTTCCATCTAGCCACTGCCCAGCTTGTATTTTTCTGTGGGATTACTCCACCCTAAATGCAAGACTCAGCATTTGGCAAGTGCAAAACAAAGCTAGAGTAGTTAAAGTTATATTGTGGTTTAATTTTCATGGCATAAAAAAAAAAATTATTCAGGACTGTGCAGTGTGATCCTAGAAGCAGAGGAACTAGTTGCCACATTTTCCAGACATACCACATAAGCAGAGAATGCTGTGGGCATAGCTTGCATAGCTACAAGTTAAAAAAATGCAAGAACCTTGTTTCAGTGCTTATGAAAAAAAGTGAAGGATAGCAAAACTGACTGAACAGAACTGGTATTTTCTTTCTGTATAAATTACTTAGTGAATAAGTGATTTAAGAATGAGAGTAGAGAGAGCCAATGTACAATGTTGTGAAACAAGCAAGAGGGAAGCTGCTGCAAGGACAACACTCACCATAAAATAATTAAGTCCATAACATCACACTTGTCTACCACCCACAGCACAAACAGAGAGAAAGGGTAGTATTTTAATATTTATCTAACTCTCTTAGGGGTATTTCTAGATAGCTGGCTAAATTCACACTGTTAATCCAGTGCAATCCTTCAGAGTGCTGCCTTTTTGCACTCACACGCTGAAGTGCTGTAGGTATGAAGACAGATTAACAAACATGGAAATCTTGCGTAATGGCAGATGCTGAAACTCAAACAAGGACCTGTTTTTATGTGGCCTCTGTACCCTGGCAGCCAGGTGACCAGACAGGGTATGCCTTCAGTCCTGCTGCAGCCATCAGTCTTGGTTGTGGCTCTGTGCCAGATTTGGGGGACGAGGATGCAGAGCTATCCCTGGCAGCTCATGGGCGTTTAAGTACAATTGCATGAGTGTTATCAATGACAAAGCTGGCACCATTGTCTGTGTCACTTTAAGGTTATCTCACTCCTTATGGGCAGGGAAAAAGTAGCCCTGAATAGTTAACCCAGGTCAACACGCTGACAACAGCTCATTGCTTTGTCTGTGATACACACAGCTCAAAAGAGAGCATTCCCATTCCTGCCTGCTCCTTTAGAAGGACATTTATCACGTTAGGTTTTATAAGGTTCCCTTTTAAACCTAGAATTATGCATAGCTGTTAGGGACTTGGAAAGTTTATGGGAAACATTTACTCTTGAAAATGTTTATGGGAAACATTTATTCTCAGGAGCGTATATGAAACTAAATTTTCCTGCCTGGAAGAAGAATCTGCTACTAATTCATTGAACTAGTCCTTTAATTGTCCATTAGGGTCAAATCAGCCCTTTCCCTCACTGGATACCCTGAATGGTGTAAAGTTCCTTGCTGGAAAGCTCATTTGAAAAACCTTCGTTGTGTTCTGTGTGTTTGATGGAAAGCCAGGAATGTTGCCTGCAGAGGTGTAGGCCTTACTGTGTATCCATCTCTTTCTCCAATGCAGAAATGAAACCTGTGCTACCACTTCCAGTAGAAACTGAACCCCTGGTGATAATGACCTTGCAATTTCTAGATGGCAATCTGTCTGAATAGTTAATTGTGCCTATCAGTGGAAGCACAGTACGTGACTGTTTTGCAGTAAAATCAATTAAATGCCTATTGCTGTTTATTCTCTGTAATTTATTATGAGCATTTATTAGTTCTATTGCAATAGCACCCAGAGGCACTTGCAAGGACTGGGAGCTATGGTAAGCAACACCCTGCACAAGCACATGGGAAAGTGGGATGTTCTCCTTGGGGATGTCTTGCAATCTGTGTGCAGACAAGCTGTAACAGGTGAGTGAGAAGTTTCACCCAGGTTCTCATACCTCTGGTTTTTTGTAGACTCAGACAAAACCACTGTAACTTGTTCCAAGACTGTTTTTCCAGCCAAACCAGAATAATGCTAGTACTAAGCAAACCTGGTGTTTCCTATTTGGTGTTATAAATGAATCATATTCTTTTGAACAGCTCTCATTTGTCTGCCACCCTCCCCTGTGGAGGCCTGCTTGGCTTTTAATTATACACAACTCAATGTCTCAATGTACCTGTTATTCTGGTCAGATGCTCTTGGCTTCAGATTAACCATGTGGAATCAAAGCAGAGTGAGTGGGCTGACAGCAATGTGTCTGATGCTGCCAGTATCTCTTAAATATGCAGGTAGTAGGTCAGACGATGCTTAATCGAGTCTGTTTATCATCTTTTTATCTGCCCTAGTGTATTTTGCTCCACCAACCTGTGCCAGCGTGCCCCTATCTAACCTTAGACAGTTCTATAGTCACTCTTTAATCACACCCTTTGTGCAATTGTCATTGAAATCACTGAAACTTGTTCATTTTTATTACAGTCCGGTGAAGTTATTTATTGTCTTCTAGCAAAAGCTTGAGACTTGAATACAATCAACTCAATGTTTGTTCCAGCTTTGCTACAAACTTGCTGGATGAGGTGGGCAGGTCTCAACCTAGGCAGTGCAATTTCCTTTCCTATAAGGTGGTGCCAATTGTGCGGAAGTATGTGGCCCAAGAGCTCCAAAACCAGGTGTCAACCACTGAGCTGTTGAAGGAGAACACTGTAGAAATGCAGCTTATTATTGCAGCAGAGTCTGCAGACACTCTGCACTTGTTGCTGTGAGCAAATATATGCAGTGTGTCCTCATTCCAGACACTGTGCATAAACTGACGTATGCATGATATGCTGACAAATTCGAAGTCTGACCTACTAACAGCTGTGTATGGTTTGCATTACCATCGGTTTACTGAGTCCTCACAGCACCATGCTGCCACGGCCTGAGGATCTGCTGTCCAAGTGGAGTCTACAGGCAGAACTGTCACAGAGGAGTCCCTAAGAGCACTACCAAAATCTGATTTGTCAGGAGGAACAGGAGATGGATTTCTGAACTACAGTTCAGCTGAGGAACAGACAGATTTTGACTCAAAGACATTTTGTCAGTTTTATAACAGTTTGTCCCAGTGAGTAGGGTCCAATGCAGTAGCAAGGCCAAGGCAGCGCCTGCAGAAACTGTTTCGGAGTCTTCAGAAAGGAGGATAATTCTTCTGCCTCTTATGCAATATATTCCAGGCAAGCAGATCATGAGGTTGTGATATCACTTTTCCAAGGGGATTATGTGACCCTATATCCATATGCTGGATGTGTGCATACATGTGCATGTATATCACAGAAAAATGTATCTGTGCAATCCATGTAAAATCGCAGACTGTTTCAGGTCTGCACTGTAGGTTAGTGTTATGCTCCATCTGGGCATCCAAACCATTTGCCATAGCAAAAAGATGTGTCCCTGTTCTTTCAAGAAGCAGTTCCTTCCTGATTTAGCTACATTCCCCAACAGCACATCCCCAATCACTCTGCTGATCCTTGTTCCCTGGCAAGGTACAGCACTACACAGCTCTGGTACCAGTTCTGAACCAACAGACTTATTGACATTAAATGCAGGACACGAAAGCATTAGTCCAGCTAAAATGCCTTGTCAACACTGAGAGAGCAAAATGGATTATCTAGAGGCAATTTAGGTGTCTCAGATTTCATCTTGCCACAGTTGCTAGGCATATGGTCCTGTTATTGATCTCCTGAGAGTTAGTGTCTCTCTAAGTCACAGAGGAGGTGAAGCAAAAAGTGTATTGATTCATATATTTTAAGATCAAAGGGACTATTATGATCACATAATAGTAGTTCCTGCATATCGTATAATTTCATCCAGTAATTTCTGCATCAAACATAATATATTTCAGGGTTGTTTTGGTTTTTTTTAACTCGAATGATGAAGGAACCATCTCAACAATTTGTTTCTGAAATAATTATCGTCAGTCTTGAAAATCCGCAGCTTGAAGTTTGAATTTGTCGAGTTTCAGCCTCTTGATACTGTTTTGATATGCTTTCATGTGCAAAATTAAGGAGCTTTTCACTCCCAGAAATCATCCTTTGTAGTGATTTAGGCCATTAACAGTCACAGCACTTTCCCTTTATATTCTCTGAATAGAGTGAGATGATTTATTCAGTTATGCCCATAGGAATTTTTGATGATGAGCTACTCAAAATGTAGCTCATCACAATAGAAAATTGTAGGAAAAAGGCAAAAAAGGGGTGTCAAACACAGTGTCAAAAATATGGGCTTCAGTGTAGACTTTTTCCTTTTTATAATGCACATAATCGACTGCACCATAATAAGCATATCAATAGGGTGTTGACTTTTTTTTAGCTGAAATACGTCAGATCAGTGAAAGGGCCAGTTTTACATCTAGGAATAATAACAGAACAACCAAGACATGTTTGACCAACTAATTAAAAGTACAGTCTTATTCCTTTGGTTCCTATGTTGCTTTTTATAATCTTCCCTTTGGAGAGATCTGACCTAATGGATATTAATCTAATGGGGAGTTTATCAGTGATGTCTGGATCTTTGAAATAAACCTTGTTATGTTATGCTAAATTAAGTTTTCCTGTTCCCAAGCCAGGCCATTCGCTTTTTTTTCTTTTTTTTGGTAAACGTTATCTCATCTATGAAGATCTGGAAAACAGTAACAGTCTAATCAATCAAGTGGAATAGAACAAAGTGGTCCTTGTGTAAATAGGAAACTAATTCTGGTATTGTACAAAGAGTAGAATATGGAAGAAAGCAAAGAAATATTGAAGTATGCAGAACAAGATTATCTGAGTAGTATATTTTTTGTTGAAATGGTATGGAAAAATATATTTTAGCAAAGCAACATTCCTGTTGGAGAATATTAGTCTCACACGGAGTTACATAAATTTATATATGCTTTATCAAATGCATAAAAGGTCAGGTCGAAAAAAAAATGGTGGAATTCAGAACAGTATGAAACTCTCACTCCCAGGGGCCAAAAGCAGAGCTGCTGTGAGAAGGCACAACTCCATTTAGTCCCAGGGGTGCAGTACAATATTCTGTTGCTGGGAGAAAGAGCCTTGTGTATTACCTTTGTTTAGGCTCATAGCAAACTTAAACATTCTAACACCAATGACTCAAGGTTTCCAGACAAGGGCTGTATTTTATGTCTGTTCATATCAAATGAAGTACAAATGGGCTGGGGTTTGTGCTACCTCATTTTCTGTACAACAATTCTGAAATTTCTGAGACACCAGATGTAGTTAACTTGTGGATTTTCCAATAGTCACTAAGACTGGCTGAATAAAGTAGTGTGAATTATTCTTGCAATTGACTCTGACTCTGAGGAAGATAATCATCATTGTAAAGTGCATTAAATATGACCTGCAGCTATTCAATCTCATGCTCTAATCCTCTCAGCTCTTCTAAGCTAAACAAAGGTAGGTGAATCAATAACGAGACGGTTTCGTTCCAGGAGAAGAAGAGCATGTGCAAGTCAAGTGGAACAACGTTGCCTTTTGTATCACTACTGAATAGATGTCCCTGCACACTGCACTGCAGCGATGATCTGAATGAAGAGCTCCATCTGTTTGGGACCTGTCAGGCTACACCACTACTATGTCTGTGCTGGGATGCCACTTCTCTCCATACCCTACAGGCTTTTCCTTGTGCTCATTCCCATCACACAATGGCCTAATACTAGTGAAATAAAAGAAAAATGCCCTGTATTTTTCCTTGACTCCTTGGTGTAGCCTTTTGCTTGGTTGCACATCCTTTGTACTCCCTTGCAGCTGATGGGAAGTCACCAGGCATTTATGCACCTGCATAAATGTAGAGGGGACAGCAGGCTGAGCCTCTGGCTCTAAATGTGCGGAGAAGCAAACCTGAAATCAGTGTGCTAGTGGAGCTTATTCTTTTTGGGTGTAATATGGAGATATATATGACACTTTAAAGGGAAAAGAAACCCCAAAACCCAACTCAGAAAAAATTTGTTGTGGTAATCTGTCCCAGTTCTATTTCACATCTTTATATTATATCTATCTTCATCCTGTCATCCATGAAATTAATTTAATGCCCCATAATTTCTAAATATAAATGTCTGAATTCACTCTTTTCTGTTGATTTGAACTGATGAAGAGCTGCTGTATTTCACTGGTGTGTGAATGAAATAATTTACTTCCTTGCTTCCCTAGCGATGCATTTTGGAACTTACAAAGGTAATAGTGTCTGCAGAGCACTTAGAAAGCCTTCCACAAAAGGCACCACTACTATGCAAAGAACCACTGCCAATATTTGTGAATCACTTCAGCCACCAAGGGAAAACGGGCTTCCATTTTAATACAACAGACAAACCACAACAGTATTTACTGAACACTTTAAAGGTAACAACAGCTACATAAATACTAAGAATTATTAAGGTTTCTTTGTGAAAACATTAATTGCATGGTGATAAACAGTATTGCAACTTTCGAGCCCATATACAGGCAGATTAAGCACCTTTGGGTTACAGGGAGCCCAAAACTGAAACCATCCCTCTCTCCAAAGGCTCCAAGATGAAATAAATGCTCCCAACAGGAAGGCTTCCATGCCAGAAGTCTCATTTTGGTTGAAGAGTGTCTTTGCTGAAGCTAGATTCAACTTGAGCCTGAATGGGGCAGAGAAAGACTTCACTGCCAGTTCTCCACCATGGAGCCCCCCAGACAGCCTGTGTGTTCCATCAGTCAGCACTAACGAGAGCAAGAAGAGAGCAACAAATCCCTCCCTTTAACCTGTGCTAGCCCCACATTTCAAAGGTTGTTTAGAAATAAGAAAAGCCCATTACAGCACAAGATCACTCAAAAAAAAGCACCCCGACTTGGTAACTGCAGCCTCTCAGAAGGTCAGCAGATGCTCTGTATGGGACACAGGGACCCAGGTGTTCTTCATATGTTTCACGAGATTCCCAGCTGCAGTGACCATTCATAGAGACAGCTGGACAAAGGACTTGAAAGTCCTACTCTAAGTGGTGGGGAGCAGACATCTTCTCATGGACAGACATAGTTGAAGAAGCTCTTTGCTGAGTAACTGCTCCCTTTGGGATGAGACAACTCTCCCAAGAAAATACACCTGGCAGACAGGAAGGGTCACCTGCAGATAGTGGACATTAGCATTTGTTGTCTCAGCTTCCTTACTTCAGCTGTTGCTGACCACTGTTGGCTTGCCTTGTCCTCTCTCCTATGCTCTGCTATCAGGAAAAAAATAGGAGACTGTCACCAACAGTGGATGCTTCCACATTTTTTATGAGGACTGTGTGATTACTACAGCCTGTCTGATATTAAGAGTATTTATTGCATAGCTACTGAAGACTTTCTAATGATTATTTACCTCCTTTGCAAATATGAAAGGGCTTTTCACTTTGAGAGTGTGGTTGTTACTAGTTGTTGATCTGTAGATAATTTAGGGTGAAAGTTCAATATTGAGGCCAGGCTGCTCAGTCCCTGTGCTGTTCTCCAAAATAGTGTGTTCATCTTCAGCCCACTAGAGGCTCCAAATAAACCTGTCCTCTCCAGTGTTGTTTGTTAGAGAAGTTAGAGTGCAGTCTCTTGTAATGCTGTGCAATTTAAGTTCCCAATAAGGCTCTTGAGATTTCTGCATGCTCAGTATTTTTTAGTCTTTTGCAGATCTTAAGCCTGGATACAGTCATCCTCTAAGCATCTTGCATAATTCTTTGGTTCTGTACCAGTTCATCTGCAAGTTTCTGTTAGGCACAACATTATTTTAATTTAAAAATACACCAGCATAAATTACCTAAACAAATAAATTTTTCTTATTACATTGTTGGAAAACCTAAAGCTTTCCTATTTAATGTGGAATAGAAATTGAATAGCAATTCCAGCATGCAAGAAAAGGTACACCTGGTTTTGTTCTCTTCACCAGAACACTGACTTCTTACCTAACTTACTCACAAAAAGAATAACTTTATCATTTGATAAAACATATGGCTAATTTGCAATATGTAAACTACATTCATTTGTACTAGCTCACCTAAAGATTTTCTTTTAACTCACCAAAGCAAAAGTGCAGCAGTTCAGCTGAATCCTAGGCAGACATTTCTTAAGCAAGAATTATTTTGTGTCCTTACAATCTTCCTTGTCCTTCAACTTTTAAAGCAATTTTTCAGTAATTTGCCAAGGTTTGAAAGCAGGTGAAGTGCCTGGATTTATGTACTGAACTAACTTTTTACCTCAACTCACTGTAAATTAATCTCTAATGTTTTTGTGGCTAAGTGGACATGGTATGTACTGTTTATACTGCAGAAATGACTGGGTTTTAATTGGGTGTCTCAGAGCAACATGGTTAAAACATAGCTCTTCACAAACCACCTGCAATTTGCACTGCCTTCCCCACACAGGCACTGGTAGCATGTCTGTGTCAACCACAACAAAGGTCAAAACTGCTGTCCAGACTTCATTTTCCATGTCTGCATTAATTAGTGGGCCTGTTCAGGTATGGCTACGTGTAACCCCCTCACAAACTCTTGAAACACCTGTACACCGTGCACTTCTCCCTTAGCTCCTGCCACAGACCTGGGGAATGAGTGCTTTGCATAGTAGCTGTGGGTACTAAACCATAGTGTCACATATCCGGGTGCAGAACATACAACACCACTTGTGTAGCATCTGTGCTGTTTGTTGTGCCTGACAGCTGAATTTCTGATGTACTTGCACCTGTGGGAAAATGCCCTGGTTGGTTTGCTCAGCAAGCAGTCCTCCTCTACTCACAAAAATGCACATAAGGTCCCAACACATAAGATCCAACTAAGGATCCCCATACGCTGCGTGGGCATTGCAAAATCAACTGCTCCGCTGTGTTTCTGTTGCTGGACAGATTGGCAGATCAAGATGCTGCAACTGAGAGGACAACCCCTTGCTTTTTGTTTGGTTGGTAGCTTTTGGCATAATTTGTAGTACTCTTGATCATTTTTATGGAGCTTCATGTAGTAGCAAAAATGTTACCTCAGCCCTGGGCTGGCAGGAGAACTTTTCCTGTTGAGATGGCTCAGGCGGGATCTCACCTCTAGTCTCTCGTGGCACTTGGAGGTAGAGAGGAATGGTCACTGTCAGCAAAGGGAGAGCAGGCGTGTCATGGGGCCATTCCATGACCAACTGAATCCAAACAGCTGCAGGGTATGGGTGTCCTTCTGGCACAAGGGCCCGGTGCTCCCGACGCACACCGTGACAGGTGTGTGGCCATGACAGCATGGGGCTGTGTCTGAAGCAGCAGGAGTGCTTGCCTGTGCCGGGATGTGTGGGGAGCAAACGTCGCTGCTGGGATCAGTGGGATCCTGGAGGACAGGCAGGGCAGCGGTGCAAACGCAGCTCCTGGGCCACCCCCTGCTCCCGTCATGGTCCCGCACTCAGCGATGCCAGGCGAAGGCTGCAGCCCGTGGTGACCCTGTAGCAAGGGCCTGGTGCGTTCAGGGAGCGTGCACTGGACAGGCTAATCAGTTCTGCAAACTGTTCCAACCTAGGATTACTGTCATGCTACTTGTGGGCAGGGCACGTCTCTGTCAAACTGCATCTGCTACAGGGCTGCATTAGCTTTTCCTTTGCTTTTCCTTTGCACGGAGGAGTCGCAGGATGCGTTCATTTTTTGTTAGTTCTGCCGGCAGTTCATTTGCCTGGAACAAAAAACCCTTGAGGTTAGCAGAAATGAGCGAGTATTTCCCAATCATGGTTGAAAAGCATTACACCCTACAGAAGATGGTACTGGGCGTTATAATGATGTGGGTTCTATCTAGTGTTGTCTCCAGCACTGTTGAAGGTATCTTAGGAAACCATCTTTCAGTGTTCACGTCTCACTTAAGTCTTCAAAACAATCCCAGAGTGGAATTTGAATAACAGCTTATTTTGTGCTGACTGTCCAGGCTAAATGCCCTTAGGCTTCCTATGCTTCTGCCACAGAAATAAACCAGAGCATAGCTGCTGATTTTTGGGGGGCGATGAGGCAGATCCTTATGTACTGTAGTCCATAAAAATCCAAAGCAAGATTTAAATTGCTGTGAAATAGTGCTATGCTGTAAGGTTGGTAATAGAACATGGGTTTGTTATTGGTTTTTTTTATTTATTGAATACAATTTTGGTAACATAAAATATTTATGATGAAGCTGCTTCTGAAAATCAGTAATTCTGTCCTGCAAGTATACTCTATCATGCCAAATGGCACATTGTTTACAAAAATTAAAAAAAAAACTCAGTAGGAGAGGTTTCAGCCACACACTTTCTTCTACTGCACACCCTGCTGCTGCAGATCACTGTCAGTAGCAGAAAAATCTTGTACATTTTTCACGTTACAGTATCAGACCAAAATGTCTATTAACACAGACTAGTGTGTGAGAGGCATTAACTGTGCTGCCATCAAGTGGAACAACGCAGAAATTAACAGCCACAGATTTCATATTAAATGACCAAAATATTTACAAGATATGTGCTGGATTACTTGTTTTACAAACTTTCACTCACCCAGTCATAAAACAGAAGTCAGTGCCAGACCATTCATTTACAGCTTAATAAACCCAGCTAGATATCAAACTCTAGCAGCAAATAGCTCAGAAACATGTCAGAGGAAGACACATTCCCAGAAATTATAAAACATGAAATGTTAAAACACTTCACAGGATAAAACCATGGTAAGTTTTCTACAGAAAATTTGCCGTTATCAAAAGATTGCAAAACTAATTAAGAAAACTAAGAGAGCTACAGTAAGATATGGAAAAGATGCATGTAATTTGGGAATTTTTTTTTTTTTTGTATTAGTAATGCCCTGAATTCTACACAGAAACATGGGCTGCCCCCACCTTGACGGCACACACGGCTCCACCGCTCGGTGCTCCCCTGTGCTCCTTGCCTGGGAGGATGGCGTGCCAGGACCTACCTTGTTCCTCAGGCAGGGATCCGCTCCTGCCTCCAGGAGCAGCGCCACTGTCCTCACGTTGCCACTCAGGACGGCTGCATGGAGAGCAGAGGTCCCATTCTAGGAAATGGCAGTGGAGGTGTTTGTACCATGCATGGGAAAAAAAGCAAAAGGCAGTGAAACACAAAGGTTTGCAAAGAACAGACCTACGAGCAAGAAAGAAGTAACATGGGTGGGATTAGGTCACCAAAGACGTAGGGTCTGATTTAGGGTGCTGGCAGCCTAGTGGGATGTGAAGGAGGTGATTTTAAATGCTTTAAATAAAAATGAGAGTCAAGTTCACTTTACCACAGCAGTATTTCCTTTTAAGAATCACCCTTGTCAATAGATCAGAGGTGACATGAACACAGCACTTGTTTCTGCCTGGCAAAATCAGTCATTAGCAAGTGAAACAGAAGCACAAGCAGTAATGGAAGCCATCTGTGCATTTTATCTTCTCTCTCTGATGATTAATGGCCTCAGTGTCAGATAGCTGACTGGTGGGGGTTTTTACAGCTGGCCTTTTGTTTGTGGTTGCAAACAGACAGTTCAAATATGTGTGGAAGCTATTTCATACTTGAAATTAATAACTAAGTTGATGCCACTAGCATTTTCAACTACATTAGGTTTGCCAATCATTTGCATGCACAGAGGCTATCAAAGTATGTCTTTTATGGACACATAAAGTTAGGTCAGCCATTAAAAAGCAGCTTCCAAATATCTGTTATTTTTCAAGTCACTTTATGAATTCAGAGGAAAACAAAATTAGTAGAAAATCTGCTCACAACAGATCTTTTAGGACACTATTTTGCTGACTAAATGCATTAGAGGGCTGGATATAATGTTAAAACTGTACAGTCAAGAGCAATCTAGTTATAGTAGAAATAAAATCAGGTGACAAAAAGCAGAATTTCTTCTATGACATAATGTGCTTCTTCATTCTAAGAATTAAATTCAAGGTTTTGTTTAAAAAGATACGTTAGTGGCATTAAGGCTAAAAAAGATAATTTCATTTTTGTCTTGACTTTTTTGGGCTCAAATGCCTATCATCTTCCACTAGAGTAGTCATAAATGCCAGGTCTTTCATCAGACCTTTTGCCTTCTTCTGTTCTGCCTGAAAAATCGCTGTGTTTCACTACTAACCTTCAGCAGGCCAAGCGTGGGAGAGAATTTCAGCAACTCTTCTATCACATTGTTGTAGCCTTTAATGGCAGCCTTCAGTAAAGCAGTTGTACCATCCTTTGGAAAAAGAGGAATGTCATTAATGCCTTGCCTGCATTCCCCTGCAGGGGAAGCTGGAGGGGAAGAAGGAGCTGGAGGGAAATGCCAGCTCTCCCCATGCCTCTGAGAGGAGGGTCTTCTCTGCTCATCATCTTTGAGAAGGCACCTCCACAGCATGCGCTGCTGGGTTTAGGGTACCTGGACGATTGTTCCTCTGGCAGGGGAAAACTTCAGGGTAAAATGAATCAGTGACACCATATACCGCCTTTGTCTCTCAGCTGTGTGGACATTTCCATTCCCTTATTCCAGAAGGTACTGCCAGGAAGCTGTCCCAGACACAAAGGGAAAAAGGAAACCCATGGTGGGGCTTCGCAACCTGACAAACAGGACGGACTCTGGAGGCACCAAGCCTCCATCCAGGCAGACGTACAGCCCCCCAAAGGAGGCATTAAGCTGCAGACAGAGTGCAGGAGGAAGTGCTACTCACATCCCGCGCGGCGTCTCGCTCCGCTCCCCGGAGCAGCATCACTCGCACCACTTCGCTGTGACCCATCTGCGAGGCAATCCACAAGGGAGCTGTCCCGTCCTGCAGACAAAATAAGACTGCTGATGGCTTCACTTCAGTCTTCTGTGCCCTCTGATATTTTACTGCCCAAGCCTACTGTAATGGATGTACCATCACAAGGAGAGAGATGAAGAGCTGTGTCCAAAAATATGTGGGAGGTTGGTGTATCAAGTTAGAACTGCTTCAGTTTGTGGAGTAGAGCCACCCTTACTGCCTTCTCTTGCATAGTTTGCCAGAAACGTGCATTGCTCTGTGAAATTAAAGCCCAGTTAGGCACCAGCCGTGCCTAAAATACACAGGGAAGTTTGAAACATAAGGGCTAGAGGTATCCTGTGTACTTTGAACCCTAGGTGGTTAGATGTGACAGAGGATACAGACAAACCTCAGCATGCACAGGCAGATTCTGCAGCTGGGTGCCTGTACATGGGGAGTGAAAGCTGTTTACACAAGCTAGGGAGCAAAGCAAGGTGATCACCAAATTTCAGTATTAAATTACGTTATCCACCCTCAGGGAAACGTCCTGCCTTACAGTGAAGGTGAATATTTCACAAATTCTATCTTCAAAACTCCACTAGAAAACAAGGCAATTATCAAGGCATCCAGCACGAAACAATCTGCTTCGGAAAAGTTGTCCTATGCAATGATTATTTGAGCACAAAACCTCAGAAAATAAAATGCACATTCAGAGTAAGCTAAACTTTTGGATGGATTTTCCTCCCAAAGGCACAGGCGAGTTGAAGCACTAGAAGCATTTCTCACTGCAAGTAGAATTTAGTTTTGTGTCTTTTCCTGGTTTTGATTCTAAATGGCCTGATTCTCCAGACTGCAGGAGGACTCCAGCAGTTATGTGGTGCCAAACTGATTCTGAGCCTTCAAAAAAGGTTTTGCCTGTATGGATTTTAACACAGAAATGAGGCCCCACAAAGCAGGGTGCCTGATTCTGCCTTTAGAGCTTGCCAGTTCCCCTCACCACCCTCTGCAGCCTGAAGGCTTGGCTTGAAAGAGGAAGACAAACTACACTGAGACTTCAAAAACAGCCTTAATGAGAAGTTTCAGGGGAAATAAACTTTTTATACTAAATAAGATATTGCCATCTTGATCAAAGAAATAGTCTCGGCTCCCCAGTGCCAGCTGAAGATTCCTATGACTTGTTCATGCAATCCAGAAAACCATTGCTGAACCGGTTCTCTGCTTTCCATGGACTAGTGAATTGATCCTTCCAAAGAAACAGAAAAGTTATTTCTTCCTTTGATATAATAATCTGGGCTTCCCTTTTTCTGATTCTGAGAAGGAACAAAAGTACATCCTGAGATCTTCAGTATTCTCAAATAGTGATCAAACTTTGCCCACCCTTGTATAATTTCTCTGTAAGTTCACTCACTGAAATTAGTGACTGACCTCACTCTGGTATATAGCCTGTTAATACAATGAGTGTTCTTTGTGATTCAAAAATAACAAAGACTGTCATGTATACAGAGGATGTGATGCTAGTGTGATGGCAAAAACTGTCCCTCTCCAATTTATAGTGTTTTCCCTACCAGTAACCTGACACTTCATGTTTTTCTAATCTCCCCCCACCAGAGGGCTCTAGAAAATAGCAGTAGGTGCATTGAAAAAGCCTGTAAAACTTGGAAAATATCTGACAGCAGCCTACACAATTTAAGCTGCTTGAAGAACGAATGTTGGGCAAATCCATGCTTGTATTTACACAAGCAATGAAAGCACAGGCTCAGCATAGGAAACATAGCAGCTTTTTTTTTACTCACAGTGAAGTTTGTAGGAACAACCCCTATTTTCAAGTATAAATGAAAAGGAGTAAAAGGAAATACAAATGTCGGGTAACATCACTGCTACCATTAATTGTCATTAATAATATTGCTGTCAGACATCATCCTCAGCACCTCACTTACAGCATAGAGGCAAAAGTACATTATGAGGAAGAGTGGCTGTCTTGGAAGACTTAGCCTGAAGAGAAGATAGTGAAGATGATGATGGGCTCACATTGACTGTGGTCAGCTTCCTTCTCTTAAGCCAACAGCATCTAGCATTCAGGTTTGTGCAAATGTCTATAATATTTATATGGAGTAGATCAGCTTTCTGCCCATTTTCATGCTGGTGAACGAAGCAAAGCAGATACTACATTTTACTAAGAGGTCACATGAGAATTCATGTGTAAATAGATTAGGGCTTGGAGATGAGCCAGGAAGAAAGTGAGAACAGGGAAAGATACAGTTCAACAACTACTTTCCTTTCCTTGTCCCTCTGTCCACCCAGCAGACTGCAGCTCACTACATTCCTAGAATTATTTTAAACACCCCGTGTGTTTGTAAGGTGTTCTTTTTTCCACATTCGGCTACAAGCTAGTATATATGGATAATACCTTATTATATCCAGCAGCGAGAAGTTCCAAATATACTCTGACTGAAATTATTGATGCTCTTTCTCTTACCCATTAACGAATGACTTTATCTTGCAGCTTTGAACCTCAACTTTTGCTTGTGGCTTGAAGTTTTAGAAAAGGCCAGATTAGGGTGGGAGGTGAAAGACCCCTCAAATTCCCAGTAGGAACTTCTAGGGGCAGAGACCTCCAGCTCTCAGGCTGCTCAGTGTCATCTCCTCCTTTGCTCTGCCCATTAGTCCGCTTGCATCACTGCACCTATTTTGCCAGTAGCAAATTGCTTGCTTGTCTGAAGCGCACCCTATATGGGTTTACTGGCTTACATGTATGTGCAATTGCATCTCATGTGCTAAGAAAGAAGTCATTAATTTCCAGATCATTTTGAATCTGCTTAGCCAGCCAGAATAAAGCCTGTTGGGACACAGGCTGCCAAAACAGCATTGGCAAAGAATCTTACAGCTTTGCTTTGTGAGTTGAAGAAGCATAGAAACATCTCCTGTAGCAGGCTTCAGACACTGCCCCCAGCTCTGTCTAGACAAAAAGATGACAAAAGAATTCCTGCCCGGCTCCTCAATATTGGCAACAGCAGAAGGCAATTACAACCCAAGAGAAATGACATTGCCAGGGAAGAAACTTTCCAGGAAGCTTCAGTATTTGGTCTTGTGAAAGCTGAGCTGAAGGGCTTGCACATGGACAGCCAGGACCATCCAAAATGCTCTGTAGTGTCAGAAATACCCCATGGGACGGAACGTGGGACACCAGACCAAGGGGGAACTGGTACCCACTACGGCAGCAGGAGGAGACATAGAAGGCAGATGAATGTGTGTAGGTCCATGGATTAAGCCACCAAATTCCCAAGGTAGAGAGGAAAACCTGGACACCATGAGGAAGGAGAAGCATGAATTCACATCTGGCACTCTGCAGCCTTGTATTCGAGGTAATGTTGCCTGAAAAAGTTTTCTACCACAGTGGGAGCAATGTAGCTTGTAAATGAGAATGCGAGTTGCCTGGCATCAAAACTGCCCCTTCTAGAGCTACATTCCTCATGACCAACACACCACCTTCTAACAAAGTACAAATCCATTTGTTAGTAAGAAAGAGCATGAAGTCCATCCAACCATTACTTGACTAATTAAACAGTAAAAATGCTCCATTTGTTAAGGAAATGTTTCAGATTACAGTGGGCCCAAATACAAATGCCACGCACTTATCCAGGCATAATCTTAGCAGGGATCGGAGGTACCCTCAAGCAAAGAAGGCCTGGCCTTGACCAGGAGGAACATTCACACAGAGACAAGTCTTTGCCTCAGCTAAGATTTAAAAGTGCCTCGTGAAACATTGTGTTGTAGAACTTGGATTAGAGAGCTAAAAAAATAGTGTCAGAAAGAATTAGCTGCATTATAATTACAGATAGCAGAATGCAGTTTTAATAGCAACAGGGTTCAGCTAAACCTAAGGCTCCCCAACCCTACTTTGACTTACTCAAAAAGTATAAATGCATACCTTGGTCTCTCCTTCTACATTGAAACTTTAGACTGTGTTAATTAACAGCTTTTTACATTTCTTAAGCTTTTTTCTAGGGAGATAGTGTGGAGGCAACCTAGGAGCAGCTAATGCATCAATCCAGGGGGTAGCTGCCAGCACAGCTCTGGTGCTTGGAGGTGGGGCTAGGGGCAGCAGGAAAAATGTTTTCTTTAAAGCTTTTAAGACACTAGTCCTCTTTCCTTACACCACAGCTAGGAGTGTACACAGACCTACACATGCAGCAGAAGCATATAGATAAATGTCTGTTGCCAGGCTACGATTTGTCAGGCTTTTGGTGCAGATGAAAGGAAATACTGAAAATACCTGGCAGAGCTTGTCTCATGCCACGTTGTCCACTGTTTAATATTAGAGTTTTCGCACTCATTTGCTCTTGTCTGCTGCTTTTTCACTTGCTGCAGTCAGTGATCACAGCCACCTGGCAGACATGCATGACTGATTGCAAGGGCAAGACCTTATCCCATCAATTTCAAATGTGCAGTGAAGACCCAGGACAGCTACCTTGCCTGCAGAGTTTCAGCAGACCACAGGTGAGGCTGTGTTAAAGCAGGTAGAGATTTCTGAGAAGCCCTATCCCTAACCAGACATTTCTATATTCTGGGTGTAAAGCTAGCTGCGCAACTCCCACCTCTGGCTGTTTAGGCACTGATTTTAAAGTCAAGAAACAGACAAACAATTAAGAAACCCTTTTATTGGAAAGCAAGAGAGCTTTCATACATGTCTCTGTACATACATACATACCAGGTATGCTTCCCTATCCCATAGTTAGTTTAAAACCTAGAAAGCATCTTGCACCCTTACCGAACTCCAGCATCCAGTGACGGAGAGTAAATCCAGCCCCTAACTCCCTAGCAGGGATCTCTGAACCAGCCACAAACCTAGCTCACACTTCCCATTTAATGATCAAACAGCAGCCCCACTGCTTGCAGAGGAGCTAATTTCATGCTTATGGCTACCACTGGTTGTATGTGTTTGCAACATCAGGCCCACTAGAGTGACTAGCTGGAAATGGGGAGAAAAGCTTTCCATAGGTATCAAGAACTTTCAGAGGGGAAGGCAACACACATACTTGAATTTCAGAGTGCACAGGACTGACACAAAGTAAAACAAACAAACAGATAAACCAAAGTAAAACTAAAAATAAAAGCATTTTTCAAAGATAAACTTTGACACCAAAGGTCTGGAGATTTCAAAAAGTAGAATTCAGTACTGCCTCCTTCTAGAGCTCCCAGATATTCAAAAGCTTTTCAAACAATGTTTAAAAAGAACTCAGGGATGTCGTAGTCTGTGTAGACCTTCAAATGTAATGTGGTACAACACAAAGAGTTCAGTAGTTGCAAGAGGTAGTGCTAGGCCCTTACATCAACATTCCATAAAGCTGGAGGGTTTTATTTTGATTTAGTTTGGTGCCTGACCCAAACATGCGTGTGGTTCAAACCTGTTCAAAGGAGCAGTCAGTGGTTTGATCTGCTCCAGAATCATAGAATCATTTAGGTTGGAAAAAGCCTCTGAGTCCAGCCGTTAACCCAGCACTGCCAAGTCCACCACTAAATCATGTGCCCAAGTGCCACACGTACATTGTCTTTTAAAAACCTCCAGAGATGGTGACTCATAGGGTGTAAGGTGTAGATCTAGAGCAGAGCTTTCAGTTTTACTTCTTCCAAAAATGACTGAGGTACTGACTTCAAAATCATGTTACCAATCTGAACTAAAACACTGAATGTGGGCACAGCCACAAATTGCCTTCCACTGAAACACCTCCACAAGAACCCAACGCCTGGAGAAAAGTCCAGTGTTAATTTTCATAACTATAAAATTAGAACCCAGCTCTGCCCTGAAGTGTTGATCATACCTGTCGTGGCTGGTTAACCTTTGCTCCTGAAGAAAGCAGCAATCGGATGACATCCAGATAGCCTCCTTGTGCCGCCAGGAAAATTGCAGAAGCCCCATCCTACGAACAAACACATCCGTCTTACACTGTGTTGAAGTGGTGCCATTTTTCCACACAAAAACAAATCAAACTGAATCAAGTTCTCATTCTTCAGTTATGCTTTGTTACAGCAGATATATTGCCATGCTCAAGAAATAACTATCAAAATACAAAGTCTAGTTCAAAATAAACTATGGCAACATTTTCATTCAGTATGCATAAATACTGGCTCCCATCATATATCACATCCAGCATTAAATCCTGGGTCTGGAATACTAAAAATCTAGTTTGTTGAGGCATTGAGCTACATAACTAGAAATTAGTGCCTGTACAGCAATATAGGCTCATTTAGCTTTTTGATGTTCCTGCAGAAGTGTTCTGCTACGTGGATACATGGTGGAAACATGTCAAGTACTTTGCAAGACTGCAAACCCCAGCACTGAAGTCTGCCCTTGAGGCTGAAGGAGTCAGGCCTGTGCCGTACTACTGTGCCACTCCAGAAACCCCCATGCTACTGCTCCGGCACATCTTGTAGAAGAGACTTCACCTGTAATATAGTAATCTAAAAGTATTTTGTAGCCGTATCAGAAACCAGAATTCTCCTGCAAAAAGCTTGTGAAAGAATAAATTGTGAACAAATACAGGGTTTTATTTTTCTTTGATGTGTCTTTCATGTGCAGATGTTCTCAGAATTTTACTTCAGAGAAACCTCTTCCATAGGAAAAAAACCCTAAAAGTCATATTTCATTAAGTTTTTTTGATGAAACATTTTCAAACAGCATTATAATCCATCCAACCAACTAGAAGTAGAAATCTGTACTTAGGGTGGGACAGGTGTTTATCCATCCTACATCCACAGCACTCAGCACAGGATGTGCTAGGACAAGTTTTCCCAGGAGGCAAGAATCTTTTAGATTAAATAGAGACATTAATTAACCCCTTCACTGCATCTCAGCTGTGCAAGTACACATCTCATGCCAACTCAGGCAGGTGCTTATCACAAAGTACATGGAATTTTAGTGAAAGCCTGTTGTTGACCTTGCTGGCATATCACTATGTTGGGACTAAATGCTGTTGTCTGCAGATAGAGTGCTTAGCTACTCCTCTAACTGATGACCTCAGCACAGACTTGGTGAAGCATGAGCAGAATATAGTGCCCCAGGGACTGAATTTAGGATGTTTGACATTGATTTCAAGACAAATGTCCTGGTAAACAAAAGAGGTGTCTGCTGGAACTATAAATGCTTGCCCCTGGGCCCTCGATGGGCTGTTTTCTCTGGTTGCTGTGTGAGTATAGGAAAAAAACCTGATGGTGCCAGAGCCTTTGCAGGCTCCCTCCAGAGACAGAGAACACGTAAATTTAGAAAGTAAACAAGGTTGTGTAATATTAAAAAGGTTCTTTATTGTAGGATCAGTCACGATGGAGAACCTTGCATTCACTGATACCTATTTGATTTGAATTGATTGCTGTAATGAGAATGCTGTTTTGAGGCTACAACATATTTCTGCAAGAAATACTATTTAGTTAGGGTATTCTTTTGTCTGCTGCTCTCCTGACCCCTCACACGAGTCAATTAAGATTAAAACATTGATCTTGATGGTTTTGGGAGGAGTATCCAAATATATGCTCCAAATCCCTCTCATTTGTCTGCCTTTCAGTGAAACTGCCCTCCAGGTACCACTTGACAAATGGAGCTTGGCCCACACAACACCTGTTTTCAAGAGATTGTATTCTTATTTTATTACACAACTGTTTCTGACTGGCTTTGCCCAATGTCTGTGAGCAATAAAAGTACATTTTAAAATCCAATTGCAAATACTGCTCATTTCCAGGAGAGACAACAAGGAAGTTATTTTACTGCCTTGACCTCTGGGTAAGAGTCTGCAGGTGTGGCAGCATAGCTATTTTTAAACTGAGTGGCAACCCCTGGGATTACCCTGCAGAGGGATGAATCACTGTGCTCAGATCAGACAGACAATTCCTACTTGCAGAGCAGCAAAGGTTTATAAATGAGGGGTGAGGCAGCACGGAGGTGGGGATCCCCCTATGACCACTTGTGCAGTCACCAACTCTTGGCTCCCATGCAAGCCAGTAGGAACTGGGAATGCAACAGCATCCTGCAGATCCAAAGCCAATAGAAACAGCTGAAAAAATTCATGTATCTTAGGGAAACAACTTCCTCTTTGTCAGTCTTGAGTGCCCTGGGGTAGGAAAGAGTGGTGGGCAGAGGCACAGGCAAAATCTGCTACTCGTTTTCGTTGAATGCCAAAAAGCTCAACTTATCTGTGTCTCTGTTGGAGTAAATTAAATCCAGAGCTTCACTGGTTCAATCCAACTTTCTGAAAAGTCAACTAAACAACATCAGTTCAGCCATTTTAACCGTACTTTGCCCAAAACACTGGCAAACTGGAGATTCACAGATACCAAATAACATAATTTTAACTGATATTAAAAGAAACCCACTTTGAAGGAATTTAAAGATTTAAATTTTTACTGTTCTTTCTGGCAGAAAACTAATGTACTTCAGAGGCTCTAGAGCTATTCACTCTTCTGCAAATTCTGGTAGAACACGACATGCTCTTTCGTCCAAGGCTAATGGGTAGCACAAGTCTGTTCCAGATTTGGTACATATCCTTCATACAGGTAACAAACCAAAAGGCAGCCAAAGAATCTTTTCTGATTTTGTGCCACTCCTCTCAGCATCATGCAAAGCAGACAGTTAACAAAATTCACATCTTGGAGGAACAGAGTACTATAAAACTGCAGCGTTTGGCAAATGCCTGACTGTGCTGGAGCCAGGGTGTCTGCTGTTGTCCAAGCAACAGCACATTTGTTCCACCACCACCATTGTCAATATTGTGTGTGTCAAGTAACTCACATAGAGTTGATCGTGAATGTTGGCGCCGTGCTTCAGCAGAGTTTCCACTACTTTTGCGTGCCCGTACTGACAGGCAGCCAGGAGAGCTGTGCCTCCATCCTGTGGAAAGGCAAAGAATGGGTACAGTCAGGTGAGAGGGCAGGGGCTGGACTGAACATCACCATAAAAAAAAAGAGCCAAACTTTAAGACTTTTCAGAATCTGGCTCACAGCAGTTCTGTAATGAGTAGCTACTGAATCTTTCATAACTTGAATGCCAAGTGTTGCAACGTAAATCTTTCAACTTGTCTCAATCACTGTATACATTTTCCTCCTGAGTATTTTTAGGGAGGGAAAGGAACTAAGAAAATTCTGCTTTTTATTCCTCATCTTCTGCCTTGCCATTAGAAGCTTTGTTCCTTTCACAGCTCCAAGCTCCTCCATGTCTCTTCCTCTTACAGCCAAATTCCTCATGCCTGCCAAACTCTGCCCATGGAAGGACAGCACACCTTTCCACTGCTCTAGAGCCTACTGATCATCTGCTCTTCTTTGGCCAAAACCTTGTGCCCTGTTCTGTCCTGCCTCTCATCTGTGGATTGCTGGCCTGAGGCTGAGTAGGGAGGAAGCATTTTAAAGTATGCTAGCTAACTGTGGAAGTGTGAGTCCGATCAAAGGCATGACCATCAGTGAAAGCGCCATTCCTTCTGCTGGAGAAGTGATCCCTGCAGGTAGGATCAACGCCAGTCAGTTAGAGTTGCTGCATGTCACCACTAAAGGGAGACCTAGGCACATGCATCAATCCCTGCTTGTAGAAAGATTCCCTTGGGAGCCATCTGAGCAGGGAAACACCTCAGTGTCACCGGTGATTGACTCCAAACCAGCTGAAACAACAAGCAAATGTGAGCCTTGCCATCGTAAGGGTGCTGTGCCCCACTCAAAAATTACCAGTATTTCTGACAGAGATATGAAGAGGAAGTTCTTATCTTCTGCCTGGGATGGTACCAGGCCATCGTGCAAAGATGATGCACACCCCAAAATATCTCCACCACAGGTCTTCTCTCTCCTTCCCTGCCTTCGCCCAGTCTCAAGCCTCTCCTCTGCAAGATAAGCTATCTGAAGCGTTTCAGGTAAAAGGCTTCTAGAGCTGTTATTAATGTGGACACAAGACTGTGCTTTCCCCTAGAGTTTTCTCTGAAACAGCACCAAAGTTGTCTGAAATTTTCCATGTAGACAGAAATCCACAAAAAAAGTTACAGCTTGAGCGACCAAATGGATCTTTTATAATGGGAAGTGCCAATCAAATTTATTAACCAGTGATGCAATTTCATGGCTATAATAGCCTCGTGAAAACTCAAGCTCTGACATGACTGAACTAACCCACAGGCACTGTTTATAACTACCCCCAAAACCTCACCTGCCTACAACATTGGAAAGAAGAGAAGGCTTGGCTGTCAGCAAAGCCAGAGACGTGAGGCTGTTGTGTGACAGTCTAAGAATTGCCTATTAATTCTGGATTATTTGAGTAAATAGTGTGTAATCAGGTCAGTGGAGTTAAGTTTCTCTGATGGGAAATTAGACTTCCCTGACAAATTAAACTACCACGATTTAATGGGAACTGCTGGAACAAAACACAAAGGCAATCACAATTCTCCCTGAATTAAAAAACACCTTATACACACTTAAAAGACAATGGAAAAGCTAATAGCTTCGTGAAACCTATTTCCTCTCTCCAACCAGCTGAAAGCCACTTTGCTCAAGTGGTGACTTACCAGATCAAAGGGCTACAAGCAGCGAAAAACAGAGACATTTTTGAAGACCCTTTCTCTGAAGGAAGTTGAGAGAGAAAGGTTAGTGAATTAAAAAGAGAAATTGTGCTATCGAGACTGAACGTCCTCTGCGGAGAGGCAGGGAAGAAAAAGTTTTAGGAAGCTTAAAAATATTAAAGTTCCCTGTGTGGAGAGTAAATAGACATGCTCAGTTGGTTGCATATGGGAAAAGTTTGTTTATTGCTTCGTGGTCTGGCTTTTGTTTTCTAAAATTCTTGTGTTCTCCATAAACTCCTGTTATTTTTAGAAGATTGTTTGGTTATTAATATAATTTCTGTAGGGAACCCAATGACAGGTCCCAAATAAAAGGCAGGCCTGCAAAGCTAATCACAGCTGGCACAGTAGAACTGAAGCCCAACACTTGGAATCCCAGTGTGTGATCCCACCTTGGGAAATGTGACAGCTTGGGGCTTAGGAACGGCAACATTCTCCCAAGATATGTCTAATTAACTCAAAAAGGGAATCCTGACCAAATGTTTGGTTCAATTCAGTGAACAGTTTTAGACAGATACCTTTTTTTTGAAAGAATAACACAATTCCAAAATACACCATTTGGATCTTTCAGACTGAAGTGACCAAGTTTTCCTAGATCTGTCTAATCAGAGTCCAGGGGTTAGAAGAAGAGCACTGGATGGTCCCCAATTCCATCTGTCCACTCTGAATGAAATATTTACTGGGTCAAAGAGAGCTGGGCTCCTGGGCTCATAGGTCTGGTCTCTGATCAGGAAGACAACAGAGCTCTAAGACCTGCTCTACTGTCTGATATATGAACTTGAATACATTCAACAGAAGGGACTGGGATTCCTCGGCATGCTCTGAGTTGGAGGTATCACTGTGAAAAATCAGATATACATCTTTCTGTAAGAAAGGAAAGTTGGGGGCAGGCAGCTTTTCCACTGACCATGTGGTAAGAAAACGCTTAGTTAAATCAAGGAATTGTCAAACAGTGCCAAAGTTCACTGTTCATTAGTAGGAGAAAACTCAGTCCCCCTCTTGCCTCTACTGAGCTTCTATCTGGTTTTCTCTTACACTTTACTCCAGCAAGCTCTAGCTGAAAACCCCAATGTTTTACAGACCATGGGGAAAGCAAAAAAGTTGTGGGAGATTAAAAAAAAAAGTAAACGACAGAGTTTTAACATCCCTTTCAGCCACGTGACTACCTCTTTCCTTTTTGGCTCCAGCTGAGATAAGTAAAAAGCTGAAGCAGTGTCTTTGGTATTGGCAAGCCTCTTGGAAACTCTGAGCAGGGCAGCAAGTGGGAGCTGGACACGTGAGCAAGCACTGAGGCGCTCCTGGGGCTATCACCCCTTCTGCAGTGGGCAGGAGGCCGTCTGAGCAACCTCTGAGAGGATGCACATTGCCTTGGGTGCACTTCTTGCCCAAATCTTGTTTTCGTGGTGCAATGAAGCTTCTGTTAATCCTGCTCTGCACACATTTCCAGCTCAGATAGGAGACACTTTTCTCAGGTACCTCTGCAATTCTTCCCCTGAAACCATTTTTCTGCCCTCCCCAGAGTCTGTCCTCCTCACTGCCAGCACATAACAGCAGCTGCCAATCTCCAGTGAAAACATCTGGAACAGCAGCACCACGCTTAGTGGTGTAGACTTCACCATTTATTTGATGACCCCTTTCCTCTGTCATCATCACCTCAAAGTAGCTTAGAATTATAGTCGTGTTACCACCTCTTAAATATGCTACAGAGTAGGGGAACTGATCTTCTGCAATCACTGCCTGCTGAAAAATACCCTCTGACATACTGTTCAACCCGCAGTACTGCTCGGAAAACATGCCACCATGTTTTTTAAGGACTCACATGCTTATCACATCTATCAGAATAAAAGAAAAAAAGTTTCAACCTGTGTTAAATATTTCTATGGAAGTCAGACCAGGACAATGGAGAATAATATTAATGACTAATATTATACGTTATAATTATAATTATATAATAATTAACCTCCAATAGTACTATTCATTCTCTTTAGAACATCAGCATTTATTGCTAATTACTTTATTGCACTGTTTTAGAATAGGTTTACTTTGCCTGCCATAGCAAATATCAACTCTAATGATACAAGCTTAATAAGAATTGCATGCCTGTATTAAGATAGTTCTTCAGAATTCTCCTATACAAGTAACAAATGAGGTAATCACAATTTACAGATAAGTGCATCAAAAAGATGATGGGCTTTGCATTTCCGTACTTTAAAGTCTCTGTTTTCTAGGATACATTCAATTAGTGTGCTTATTCCAATTCTATGTCTTAATTTATAACAGAAATATATATTCTTTGCAAATGGATTCATTTTGCACTGCCCTTTAAAAACAGACAGGATCAGCCATATATTTTCCAGTGCTGCTCCTGAGTGTCTTAGTGAGAAAATGCCTTGTCTCTAATCTGAAAAGGCATATTTTATCAACTACCTTGTTTCTGGGGTTTGGGAGGGATGGAGGAGCCTGTCACCTCGGTCACCTGTTAATGAAACAATGGAATTATTCTGAGCTATGACAACCACATTATTAAATCAGAAGATTGAACTGATACAAAGCTGCTCGAGCAGGCCAGTGGAAGATGTGGACTGTCCATGTGCTACATCTCACTGGTTTCTCGTGCTCAGGCACACACTGGGTGATGCTGCTGGAAAATCATCTCACATGCACATGACAGGCCAGTTTCTCATGTTATGTCCATTGGGAGCTGGTGTTACCTTTCAACCAGCTTGTCTGGACGTAGCAGAAAGCTGTGGCCTGGAGAGGAAGAGCAACCTGCAGCTTAAAAGATACTTGGGACTGGCGTTTTTGGGCCAAGTCAGGTTTGGGTTCAGAAGAAGAGGCAGGCAGGACAAGAGGGGCTGGAATTAAAGGTTTCAGGGTGAGCAACAGCAGATCCCAAACTTGGATTTGTCCAAAGATGGAAGCCATTTGGAGCAGCTGAACATAGGAATATTCTTTTATAATTTAGATCTTTGCTCTCTTTTATCTGTCCCAGTGTTTCACATCAATATATTTTTGCATGCTTCATAAAAGATTGTATATTTTCATGAAGGATCAGACAATTTCAAGCCTGCTGTTCACCTCCTGGATCAAATCTTGGCCTCTTCACAAACTCCTAGTTCACAGACTGTAGAAAGATTGAGTGAAGATGTAACTGTCCCTCTAGACAGAATAAGGCACTTCTGACTTGCCAGCTGAATGCAAGGGAAGATGACCCCTCTGAATCTTGCTAACCCCCACCCAAACCCTGAAATAAAAGTCAGAGAAGGAACATTTATTTTAATGTGCAACCTTACCCAATAAATCTGTCCCACATGAGATAATCCAGCACTCTAAGATCCAGCTGTTGTGTTTAACAGTGCAACCTCCTGCACTGCCAACTTTCACAGCTGCACTCCATGTTGTGTTAAACAGCCACAATTTCATTCATGCTTTTATTACTGATTGCTGCTGTGGTCAGAGGGTTGCTCACCACAACCACAGCTCCCTGGGGTATCAGAATCCTGCTGTATGGGCATGTGTGGACTCTGGCCACAGAATATCAGGATTTTTAGCCCCTGGAGCATAAGGAGTTGAGTTTCTTATGTTCCATCAATTCCTTTAGTATTTAAAGACTGTATTTCCAGGGACTCCAGAAAGCAGGTATGGATTGAGGGAATCATTCGAATCACAGACTAAAATATCTTGAGAAATTGATTACTGTGAGGTAAAGAACTATTTCTTCTTCAAAGACATCACTAGGAATCCCCGGGTAAGTGACTGGCAAGTGTCCTCCTCCCCAGATTATGGGAATGCTTCAAAATGTAGCCAGCATGTCAAGGACAAGTATATTTAATGAAAATATGTTGCTTTTCACCCTGTTTGCTGAAAGCAGAGGTGCTAATACTGCCTTGGGCAAAGAAACTTGGTTGATGTACTGCTGTCAGTGATGAACTGCTGATCTTGCTGCTGTTGGCCCCATGAGGGGTGAGGAACACAGGCCACCTGTGCTTTTGGCTATTCCAAGAAGATTTTGGAAAAGGATCTGCCTGAACAAAGAAATAAAAGCTCTGAGATGCATTTCATCTTCTTGTCCCAGATGGGTAAGTGGAACTTTAGGGAGGACTGAAGCCATCACACTCTTACGTATCCTATGGTGGCACGCAGAGGCATCCCAATGAGATGAAATGTTAGTTCTGTGCAAATAGAGTACACAAACACCTAAATCAGGATCCTACTTGGTATGTACACAAAGACCCTTTGATCTTGTATTGGAGGATGGTTTATGAGGAAAGACTGATATCACTATCAAAGGACCTTGATGAACTTATGCCACTATGTCTAGGTAGGAAAAGCCAGTCCCAAGTTAATATTTCAAAATGTGTTGCATTACTCATATTACTCAAAAAATGTTCATGCAAGGAAATTTCATCATCTTAACACTGCCCTGTCATAGTTCATGTGAATACAAAAAACCCAGCCTTGACTGTCAGAATGTATCAGCATGCAAAAACAGACACATCATCTTACTTTATTCTTAAATTCAGTGGAGGCTCCAAATGAAAAGAGAAACTTCACTACATCGTTGTGGCCTTGCTGTGCAGCAAAGAACAGAGAAGTTGCACCTGACTGCAAAGGAAAAATGGATTAAAAGAATAACAAACACTTAACACACTTGACTAAAATACAGACATTTCAAATTAAAAAGTATTGAACTCAATCAGTTGAGTATCAGCTGAAAAGACATGATGAATTTGAAGACTCCAGAGGACACCAGGTACTTAACTCAATCTTCTTCCCAATGCACTGAAAAAATCTGTCCAGCATCATACATTTGAGTAAAATCCAAGAAGAACTGAAACCCTGTATTTTAAACAAGTTGTAGAAGATACTGTCATTAACATGTGAGAGAATCAGGCCCCAAAAAATTACCATGTACGATTTTAATGGCTGGACAGAAGGAAGAAGGAAGGGAAGGAACGAAGGAAGAGAGAAGGAAAAGAAATGCAGGCTTTTCTGACTTGAGGCTCTCTCACCCCATGTAGAAATTTACAGGAAATGGGAGCTACACATGAAATTCATTCCGGTGCCCAAAGCCTTTACAATAGTATGTGGCCCCATTTAGACCATTTCAGAGCACCCTCTCCTGGGCACATTTACAGGATTCTCAGTTCCCCAAGCTTCGTAACAACTTCAGAGCACAAGAGCACCGGTTGGAGTTCGTGCACTTAGTTGCAGAACCGTGCCATTGGGCTTTAAAGCTTAAACTTCATCTGGTTTTGCTTCCTTTCTGCAACAGAGTGATTTTGGAGGCTTTCAGTGTTTTTCTTTTTGTTGGCTGGTTGAATCAGTATTTCCTGAGTGATAATCAAGAGCAGCTCCATAAAATTGTTTTGACTTTTTCTTTTGTCGCTGCTTTCCAAGCAATGTTTACCTAAGGGAAGGGACATGTTTTAAGTACACGTTTTGTTAGAACAGGACCCCACTGAAAGACACCGACAATCATGGTTGGAGCAAGTTTACGCCAGTAAGTACAAAGACACCTACATCACCAAACATGGCATTCACTGAGTCAGTAACTTGCAGATGTCAGCATGAGATTAATACTCTGGTTCCAGGTAACCAAGGAAAGTAAGAAACATTGGCTTGTATTGTTGGAGCAACGAGCACACTGCTGTCCTGCACTACCTGCCACCATCCCATGTAACTGCACGCCCTCCTTAAACTGCTCTTCTCTTAAAACCAGTGTTTGTCCCAGAGCATATCTGCTCTTTGCACAGCCAATACGCAGACCAGAGCAACTGGAAGTACTCCTTAAAACTGTCTGCATGGAGTATGAGTGAAAGGCAGTTTCCCAAAAACACCAGTTGCTGATGTCCCTTCCATGCTGATGTCATGGTGCAAGACATGCCTTGAATGCCAAGCAGAGATGCAGGGAAGGGTACGGGTGATAAAGCTGTGTGATTGTTAGAGATGAGTTGGCTCAGACTAAAAAGCAGAAACTCCAAAGCATACAGAGTCGAAAATAATCCCTGTGCTAGCAATGGCATCCACTCTGTTTTAATGACCAGGCTGCAAATCAAAAGGTAAAGGTCTTCTCTTTATTATTTATCCCATCCAGAGAGCTGTAAACTGTTGTGCCAGTAAGTAAAACTGCAAATACATAAATGGCATAATCCTGGGGGGTTATATCTCAGATGTAACTGACCCTCACCAACCATATGTGCTGAAAATGTTCGAGAAGTTATAACAGATGTACCTCTGGCATCTGATTTTCTGTTGTAAACTCGAGATATCTGATTCCCTGATGTCCTCAGAACAGAGCCTGTTATACGTGTTATAAATACACTGTACAGCAAGTGACAAAGAAACAATTGGCAACAAGCAGCAGACAACACTCTTATTCGTAACAAACCAACAGTCACTTAATCAAGCCCTGTTTGAATCCTACCTCTCTCTGCAGATTGATATCTGCTCCTTGCAACACCAATTCCCGTACACAATCTATGTGGCCATAGTAAGATGCTACCATCAGAGCTGTTGTGCCAAGCTGGGAGTAAGGAAAAACAAGTCAGTACCTTCAACAGACACCTACAGCAATGAATCAGGCTGTCTGGAAGAGACAGCATCTCTGCCAAAAAGCTGGAGGGAGCTTATGATACCTTATTGTCTCAAAATAAGTGCAACAAGTATAAAAATAATGGGGTTTGTTTCTAAATAGCTTTCTTTCTTTTTTAAATCAGAGAATCCCAAAGTTCTTTGCATCATTTCCAGAAGAATAACCTCAGACACAGGAGCTGAGTGACTCAGCTGAGTCACTTAATTCTGAGTCATAGTCAGGAGTAGGGGCTGGGTGATTTGAACAGCGATTCCCTATCCAAATAATGAGAGCAAACTCACTCAGTGACTTCACATTATAAGAGAGAACTTTCTGTACAGAAATACGTGCATATATCCCTCAGTACACGATAAGGCCACTTCCAATGAACGAAGTAGGATTTATAGGTATGCAGTGTATGGACAATATGTGGAAACCACAAGCATAAGGATGAAACACATCCTTCAAAAGCATTCACACAGAGCTCAATTTAAAGAAGGAATGGGTGACATTACAAAAAAGAGTCATGCAGTCTTAATTGCATAAAACCAATTTAGTCTAGAAAATGTGTATGTCTGATACAATTATTACTGCAGTGCAGTGTGAAAGTTCTTGTCCAAAATTAGCCTTCTTCTGAGAAAAAATGAACAGTAGTGACTATTTTTTCACACTGATCTCTGTCCTGTTCACTACAAGCCTCCATTTGAACATCCTTCCCTCCCTGTCAGAAGGACAGTCATAGCATCAGCTCCAGAAGTACTGTAGGACAAATACTAGCCTACAGGGCAAAAATGAAATGAAAATGAGAAGATAGGTTAAAGTCAATGGGCTTAGAAAATCTCATACACTTTGAAGGTATTCAAAGTGAGAGAAGCTGTGGCAAGTTCATGTTTCAGGCTGGAAGTGGCATTAATCCTTGCCAACACCAGCATGACTCCGTGTCAGTTAGTCCCAATGCCAAACAAAAGAAACCTGGAACTTCTCAGCCTCGTTTTTCCCTTGCTCTTTGACACAGCTTAGCACAATCAAGTATCTCACCATGTGTTGTAGGCAGAATAAAAAAACATACTCATTATCTGTGTTATCAGGCCATTTCTAATCTCAAAACTGATTTCCACCCATGTCAATTAAAGTAAGGAAATTCACATGAAATCCATCATGTGTCTGGGCTCCTCTTGCTTGGCAATCTTGTGCCTTCACGTTGGTGCCCAGTCCAGAGATTGGGTGGAGGAGGAAGAATTTAGGAGGTCAGCAGTTGTTCTAATTACGAGGATGTCTTCTAGTTGACAGAATCATTGCTACCTGGACTCAACTGAGCCAACTCTTCACTGTGATCTATTACTACAATGACATTTCTTTGCGAAGAGAAGCCCGAGGTGCTAGGATCTGTGTTTTTAATGTCAGCACCACATAATAACTGTGTAAGACATATTTTTGAGTGCTGGCAAATTCTTAACCCCTTGCCACTGATGTAAATCATCACGCTATTTTATCTTAGGTTTCAAGCTTGATTACTGACAAGAGAAGGTTTTAAATCACCCTGAAGTGCCATAAGACTTTCATATGTTTCATGTTAGATTCCTACTACACCCTCTGCACGGTGGGCTATGGAAAGTGATGCAAAATGAGTGCTGTGGCTGTAGGTGCATTGTGTGCATACGCTGTCTTTGCAGTCCACATCTACTCGCCCACTGTTCAGCAGCAGCTGGAGGAGAGCCAGGTTTCCTTTCCTTGCAGCCCAAAATGCAGCATTGGCAAGTGGTGTTTCTTTCTGGTGGAAGAAAGAAAACAGGGGGGAAAAAAAGGAAAGCAGAAATAAATCACTTTGGAAAATACATTGGACAAGCATACACACTGCGTGCAGTCTGCATTCAAGCCAGGCAAGTTTCAGCTTAGTGTGCTGTTTCTTCAAACCCAGAGCATGGAAAGGAAGCTAATTTCATTTCTTTGTGCAATTAAAGAGATCAGTCATCCTATGCTACCTCATGTTATTTCAAGTCTTCCTTGTGTCCCTGGCAGCCTGTGTCTCTCAGATTGCTCTGTAATGAGAAATGATGATGCTAGGCCAGATCCATAGGGAAACATCACAGAAAACAACATGCCCAGTGATGCCTGTATTGTCTGCTTCTGTGGTGGGGCTGGCCACAGTTAGGCTGAAGCGTCCTGCTGACATGTCCTGCTGCAGAACATCCTCTTGGGTTTCAGATTAGCTGTCTTTCATCTCCTTTTTTCCTGCACATAAAGTTCCAATACAGGAAAAGTATTGCTCATGCATCTCCCAGACTGCTTGTTCTATCTCCTGCCTGGAATTCACACCCTGTGGCTGTGGGCATGTGCAAGATCTCCTGGGCAGGAGTGAATGATGACTACTCCAGCATAGGAAAAGGACAGGAAAAAAAAGACATGAACTTTGCTCCTGCCCTCTTTATCTAATCGATGCAAACAGCTGCCAATTTGCTGCCTTGACAGATAAGAACTCTCATGGGTGAAGTGTGGGAGGAAACACCGTGATGGCAATGATATATATCCTAGAGCAGGCTCATGATGCTGATTTTTAAATAAGGCTCCAAACCACCAACAGAAGAGTAAAGCATCACTTCACTGTGATAGTCACTTACACCAAAACAGAGTCAAAAATACTCAGGGGCATTGCTTTCCAGTGAACCCTGCCTTCAGGATAAGAAGGCCACCCAAAGAGAGTGCAGAGTGGATATAAAAGTCAATCATCCAGCTTCAAAAATAAAATAGGCATTTCTCCTTGTCTAAATGTCAATGCGCACATGTAATGTGGTAGGGACTCAGGATTCAATAGTTTTATGGTTTATAATTAAAATGCACATATACAGTACAGTTTAAATTGCTTCTTTCACTGACATGAAGATAATAAACTTTGCAGAAACCAGCAGACACAAGAATAATGAATCTGAATCTATCTCAGGTCTGTCACACTGAGCACTTTCCATGGGTTGCATTTTTAATATTAAGAGGTTGGAAATTTGGCAGCTGCTTGAGATGAGAGATGTTCCAACCATTCAATAACTTTTAAGTCACTTCTTATAGATTGACAGTGATATTTCTTGTACCAGCACACACAAGTGCAGGAGTCTGAAAATTTTATCAGGAACAATAAGCTAAATTCTGATCTTCTATTAACAGCTAATGCATTTCCCTCGAGAATCTGTAGGTAACATTGATTAGAGACAGCAGTTTATACCCTCCTTGCTGGCAACACTGTAGTGTCTTCCTAGCTTTACCCTTAGAACCACTAAAATTTTATGTAAAAGCAAACAATTGACCTGAACACACAGAGGCTCATTTTGCCCTTTCTGCTCTGCTTTATTAGATAGATATTTATTTATAGAGCTGGCAGTTAGGAATATTGTCTTATTGGCTTTGTTATTATGATATTCACTGAAAAGCTATTGCAAAAGAATTATGTTTAGAACTTACAGAATGGAAAATCAAATTCTTTACCTTTTATTGTCACACTCTATCCCTTAAAGTTTTAGAAAGTTTAGAGGTATGGCAATACATCCATAAAGGGAAAGATTTATTTAATCCACCCCACTTTTCACTACAAGGGCACAGTAGCAGACTGTATTTTATTACAGCACACCATACACCACCACCTTCACTGGTCAGGTAGGCAGGAACTGGAATCAATATTCAGGAACTCCTTATCTGTTTTCAGCAGTTCACATGAGGAGGGAAAATAACTAAATGTCCAGTGTCACCCTGGACTGGAAGTAGGACTGGAAGTGGAAGTTCAAAGTCTTTGGCCTTATGAGTCATAAATTCCTACCGCTTTTTTCTCCCCTGTAAGTCCTACAGTAGCTCTCCAGCAAAGTTGTCCTCATACTTTGGATCAGACCCAAGGAATGGAAGAATTCTTCAGTGCATCAAGGACACAAAACAAAGTTTTTCCCAGTGGTACTTTTGACCCCATTTGCAATGACTGCTACTTGTACTTCCCCCCACGCCCCCACATTGCTTGGGATTCCTCATATAAAAGTACAGAATACAGCACACTCAGACCATCAACCACCCAGTGATTAGATTAAAAAATTGGATGCAAATCTGAGCTATTCTACCAGTTAAGGTGAATGAAAATGCAAAATCATTCAGATGATCTGGGCGCCTTGCAAGAACAGCCTCATTGTGCACCATGTGGGAGTTTATATCTCTGGATCTGTATCTCTGTGCTCTTCATTTTCATCAGCAATACTGACATCACTGATAGGCAAAATGTAAGGCAGCACTTTGGGGTTAATAATCCAATTACTTGAATTATTTTTGAGCAGTAAATGGGTTTATAACTGCAGGATGTGACTGGTATTGTTCAGTTATGAACTCAGTCTTGTCTCATCAGATACTTCTTAGGGAGAGGTAATGTTGAATTTCAAGAGATTAATTGGACAAAATTTTCATGTAATTCTTATCATAAAGCTAGTCTGCTCCCAAAGCATCCTCAAAGTAAACAACCCATCCTCAGCACTGACAGTCTGGGAGCAGAATGTGATAAACATTTGAAAATGATTAGCTAATAGCTTTCATGAAAATGGCTTGTTTCATTATGTCATTTTCTCCAGCATCAGCAACTTTCAGGATAAAATTTCCTTCACTTCATCAAGTTCTCTAAGTTTTATTTCAAAATCTGGCTGTGCTATTAATTTTGATTATTCGTATGCTTTTATGAGAGCCCAAAGATAAAAAGCTGGCATTATATTCATGCTGTACTGACATCAGAAAAAACATTTGTTCAAAAATGCCCAAGAGGAAAATACATATTATAAATCTGACAAAACCATTTCTCTGCAGGGATACAAAAAAAAAATGAAGTGTGCTAATGTATCCGTGTCATTTTAGGAATATTGAGAGGAAAAGTATAATTTAAATGCTGTCACCACCAGCTCCTGCTCTCTGTCCTACCTTTGACTTGCTGTTTGCAGAGAAAGGGCAGGTGACAGTGGGGTGACCGCTGAGGAGGAAGAGTGCAGTTCTTAAACTGGGATCTTGCAGATGAAAGAAAAGAGGCAACAGACAAAGAGAAAGAAAGGATAAGACAGAGAACACCAGCACACTGGCTTGTTCCTTGTACTGCCAAAATACAAGAAAATTCCCTTTTCTTTCTTAGTTTCCAAACCAGTCCTAATGGAAAGGAGCAACTGAGTAAAAAGTTTTCAGAAGAAGAAGAACTGGGAATCAGGATCAAGCATGATGGAAAAGGCTGGTGCAACTTAGGAGCAAAGAGCTCTTTATTAGATAGCAATATATCCTACATGAAGGATCCTGGTAAAAAAGAAAGGTCCCTCAATATATAAATGTTGTTTAGTCAGTCAAAATGTGGTAGAAAAGAGGGTATTTGTGTGGGAAAGAAAAGATAAATCCTATGCCTTGGGTAAGTAGGATAGTAAGATTGAAAACATGAATAGCCAGTGGCAAACACAGATAGTAAGGATCCAAGTTAAGCTCATGATCTTCTGAGAGAAAGAGAAAATGCCAAACAAAATGTCACAAAAAAGGGAGAGAAAACAAAGAGAGGGAGGTATGGGCTGCAATTCTTCAGAGGGAGGGGAAAGCAGTGAGCTACTGTGAACAGGAATACTTGAGGGAATACAGTGTGAGAAATAGGGCACAGAAAAGGAGCTGATAGGGACAGAACTGAAAGTAAGACCTGAAGAACAAGTTAAATAAACAAGAAGGCCGAAAAAGGATAAGAAAGCAAGAAGAAGCTAGCATCACCAGGAACATGGTGCTGTTAGGGTGGATGCTTGTGAGTAATGAAGGTGGGAAAAAAACTCACAGAGACAGAATGGAGGGACAGAAAGACTAAGAAAAAAAAGAAATGAGGTATGAGACCAATGCAGGACCAAAAAGGGGATGACCACATAGACTACAGTCCAGAAAGCCAAGTGTATCCTGGGCTACATCAAAAGAATCATGACCAACAGGTTGAGGAAAGTGATTATCTCCCTCAGTTCTGCTCTCAAAAGACCACACCTGGAGTACTGTGTTCAGCTCTGGGGCCCCCAGCATAAGGATGTGGACCTGCTGAAGCAAATCCAAAAGAGGGCCATGAAGATGATCAGAGGGCTGGAGCACCTCTTCTATGAAAACAGGCTGAGAGAGCTGGGGTTGTTCAGCCTGGAGAAGAGAAGGATCCAAGGAGACCTTAGAGCATCTTCCAGTACCAAAAGGGGACCCACAAGGGAGATGAAGAGGGACTTTTTACAAGGGCATTTAGGGATAGGACAAGGACAAATGTCTTTAAGCTGAAAGGGGATAGGTTTAGAGTGGATATTAGGAAGATATTCTTTACCGTGAGGGTGGTGAGGCACTGGAACAGGTTGCCCAGAGAAGTTGTGGATGCCCCATCCCTAGAAGTGTCCACAGCCAAGCTGAAAGGGGCTTTGAGCAACCTGGTCTAGTAGAAGGTGTCCCTGCTTACGGCAGGGGGCTGGAACATGATGATCTTTAATGTCCCTTCCAACCCAAGGCATTCTATGATTTCACCACCAAGTGTAAGGCTGAGCTGCACTTGGAGCAAAGGTTCTCTGCTGCCTACCACAGGAGGGCTTTAACTGCAGGTGGAAACCACCTGTGAACTGACACGGTGCCACTGAAGCACCAGCATTCCAGGGGGAAAACACCCTGACAGGAGTGAGGCAAGTACAGGAAACAATCCATCAAATCGAGTAATGCAACACAAGCAATATGGCAAAGGACTGGCACTGAGCTGCTGATCAATAACAGAAGGGCAAACACAGAGCATCCAGAAAGTGCATAACAGAGAAAATATACATCCATCACAAATATTATCTGCTAACATCATTAGTAAATTGCTGCTTGCTTCCGTCTTTGCCAAATAATCTCATTAATCCCGTCCTTAGATTAAAAACTTCTTTTAGGCAATCTTTTGAAATGACTGCTCTTGCATGGGTTTGGATGGAAGAAGTACAAAAAGTGACAGGAATCACAGCTGGCAAAGGGAACGAACCAGTCTGGCTTCAGTGGCCACCAGAGCCTGAAGGAAGAGCACGGATAAAGGCTGCCTCCTAACTATTACACAACCAGCACCAGCAGAGATGGTCGGAAAAGTGAGGAGGAGGCTCCTGACTGCACCAAAACCCACAGCACGGAACCCGGCCACCTAAGGGCCAGCGTAAAGCTCCACGGAGGCTCGCGGTTTATGTAACACAAGCCACGCACACTTTTGGAGCTGTCAGCTGTGAAAAGCGCCCGCTCCCTCTGCTGCCACCATAGCACTCCCGGGGCACCCCAAAGCCCAGGAAGGACGCTGCTGTCTTCTTTCTTTCCGCCCTACACCACCCTCATTTTCCCTAAAAAAATAAAATAAATCACTCCCCAAATCCACGGATACGACAGCGCACTCCACGGGCCGCCGGCATGACGAGCGCAAAGCGGGAACCCAAACGCGCATCCCCCCGCCCCTCTCCCCGGCGCNCACCTTGTGCTCATGGGGTTCTGGCTGCTAGTGCTCTGTGAAGGTTCTTCTTGGGGCGGGAAGGGAGTATTTGGGAATATTATTATTATTGAATCATATTCGAAGACATACTAATTACATCAGCATACTATTTTATATAATTACAGAAAATTCTATTTTATTGTTATTTTTGTTGCTCATAATTATTATTGTTCTATTGTTGTTGTTGTTGTTAGTAGTAGTAGTAGTATTTGTAGTATTTAAAATGGGTCCCTGCTCCAGCAGCATCCTGAGAAGCCTCTCAGGGGACTCACACCACTCAGCCTCTGGTTTAGACCTACAGATCAGGCCTCTGCAGCCCAGGAATAGCACTGAGATGGTCCAAAGCTCAAGCACCCTCACCCCAGCCCTAGCCTCATCACAGTGCTAATGCCACCTGCATGGCACCTCTTTTGTCTTTCCCAGCCTCTTCCCTTCATACCGAGGAAAAATCTGTTAAGAGGCACCGTTGTGAGTATACCCACGGTGCTGCCACACAAACCTGTGGTGGGCTTCACCTTGAAAGCATCCAGCTATCACCTACACTTATCTCTCACGGCTGATGTGCTCTCATTAGGAAGCCAGTAAGCTCTTAAGGGCTTAATTTTAAGCCTTTAAAAATGAACAACCATGGAGCCAATTCATGTCCTGTTTTGCCTGGCTGCCACAGATTTCATTCAAAGTCTGCGTGATATAAAGTAGGCAAAGCAGGGCATGCTCTGGTGAGAGATTCCTGAATTTCTTTGCTATTGTTGGTTTAAACTGAGCCCTTAGGGATTTTCCTCTTTTGATGTGCACGCATAAATCCCATTCACGAGAAAATTATGCGCGTGCATTGAGAGAAAATACTTGTGCTGAGATCCAAATAGCTTATTCTACAAATCTGCAAGTGAAGGGGTTTCTGCAGATCTTTTTCCTGAGGCAATGTTCATCTGTGCATCTGTGCATACAGTAAAACAAACGGTAGACAAGCAGATGAAAGCTGCTAATAGCACCAGCTCATCTCAGAATGCATGGCCTGGTGTGAACCTTAATTACTGAGATCATAAAATCATGGATGATCACTCAGGTTTCTTCTTAAACTTAAAATTACTGTATAAACTCAGTAGATTGCATAGTTGAGAGTCATTCTTGTTCTCATCCACTTGTACAGTGATGACTGTCCACTGAAAGAGGAAAATATTACTGATCTATACACACTCCCTACCTCACCCTTGGAAAATCCCTGTATTTATTCAATCTACTGTGAATAACATGCCAAACTTTTCGCATTCATCAGTCCAAATACTAAATTTTATGACCAAGGAAAAAGAAAGAATTCCCTTGATGAACAACAAAAAAGAAGATGAACGCAATACAGTTTTTTAAGGGTCTGTATTTATCTAGGGTGTCAGGGGAAAAATTTTAAAGTGCTTTTCTTAAGATCCCCACAAAATCTGAAATTGCACCTATTTTCAGTTGCACATGGTCTCCTGTGACTTTTCTGTTTTCATATTCAGGTACAATAATTTGTCAGAACAGTTGAATACAGAAATACTTAATTTTTTTCTTTTTTCTTTTTTCTTTTTCTTTCTTTCTTTTTTTTTTTTTTTATATGGATGATTATTAAAGTTTATCCCAGAAAGCATGTAGAAACTATGTTTTTCGATGTAGACCTCTGCCTATGGTAACACTCAAGATCTTGTTTATGGGCAAAGAGGAAATGCACCTCATATATATGTATGTAAAACCAAGAATTTATAATTAGTATAACTGAATCTTAACAGTCTAATATAAGAATCATTACTAGAGCAAATGTAGTTACTGCAGAAAAAGAAAAAAGCCTATACAGCAAAAAAATCAGTATTAATAACATTGCAGTTAAAACTTATATACAGTTTCTAGTTTTTACTCCTTTTCTAGAAATTACTCTCACCTTTCCCCTGCTGTGCTAGGTCCCAGAGTTGGCAGTTTCATTATGGTGGTGGTGGTTTGGAATGTTACGGTGAGCTGTAGCATCTGAAGTTGGTCATCACGGGGAATATAATGTTCATGTTAATGGCTGCTTCTTTTCTTCCCTCTAGAATCTGCATAATTCTGTTTTATACATTTGCTAATGTGCTTTTACCTCTGACTCCTTCTTCACTGGTCTGCAGCTCCACATTACAACCAAAATAATTCTCATTTCAATTATAAAAGCTGTTCTTAGAGATAAGCCATGTTAAACAAAATTGAGGGAGGTCAAGAAAAGTTTAAAGAGAGCAAAGCTGACAAGCCTCAGTGCCGAGGCCCTGCATACTGAATGCCTGTTACTATCATGGGAATACTGTATTTTAGGGCTACACCTCCCCTATTCTCCAGTCTTGGCAGAATATTTAAGATTGCAAGATACTCGGACTGGTTGGGATTTGTTAGCTGCTTGGCAGAATTCATCTGCGGGGCAGCAGGCTGCATTCCTCTCACCTACTATTTCATCACAGTGATTATTTCGAATATCTTGAGTCATGTTGTTTTGTACAAATCTGAAGGCTACCTAAAATGAACTTCAGCAACAGATTGAATTATTGTGTTTAAAAGTTGATGCAACCATTCTGTGTAAGTCACAGAAAAACCTTACCTGAGCGAGAACAGTTCAGACACAATATGGATGATTAAGAGAAGTAGCACAAATTTTGGGTTAGAAAAAATATTCCTTTGGAGATCTTGATCTAAACATCTACAGGGTTTTATGCAAAGAAGACATTAATATCTATCTGCTTTAAAAACCAGCAATTAACAAACAAATACCCATTCAGAAACATGAGTGAAGAGCAATGTATGTTTGCCTGCTGTGTATGGAAATGGATAAATACATTTGAGCAGACGAGATGGTAAATGTGTGTTTTGTAACTTTGGTGAACTCTGACGTGGGATTCTGCCCCCATCTCATGAACCTGTTGTTAAATTTGACTGCCATCTTCCAGACTCCAGAGGTCTTTACTGCAGGGCGTGCCACACAACTGCATCTGTGTAACTCAGAAGATATTGCATTGACAAACACATTTCTGCAATAGCTTGGGTCATTTCCCATATGGCTGTATGTCAATAATGTCAATGCTTTTGCTTTCAATATCACCTGTATAAAGATCATTGATGAAGGCCCGTGACATTTATTCTCTGATTGTAACTTACTTTTTTTTCTGAAGCTTTGCAAATGGTGCAGATCTTAGTATAATGTTACTGATTTCAGCTGTATCTGCATTGTCTTCTTGCCTTGGACATTTGCTTCCATTAACATTTAGTTATCTACATATTTTTAAAAACGTAAATAGGTTTCTATGTTTTTCTAGAAATAAATTACTTTATCCAAAGTATATATTAAAAAAAAGGCAATTTAAAATGTAAAATGGAGCAATCTTCAGCAGTTTCAGTTATAAATTCTGAAGTCTGATTTTACACAGACAAAAACAGTAAGAAACTTGGCTACCTTGAATAGCAAATTCTATTTCCATTTTACTAAAGGTATAAATCCTCTTTAGTTCTCGCTGCATGATTTCAAAATCCTGGATCGTTGCCTCTTAGACAACTGCGTATGTTTCTGTCTATGACCTCCTGTGCGGGCCAGGGCAAGCCTTTTGTGCCAAAATCTTCAAAAAGAACTTCTCACTTTGGCTTCCTTACGTTCTTTTGCCTTGTAACTCAAAATGCTGACACCAGGACAAGGACTACTTTTGAAACCATCAGCCTAAGGTTTTTGCACATCAGTTTTTGTAAGCAAGATTCAATACTAGCCCACAGTAAGAGAGCAACTCTAAAATTTTTTTCTCTTTCCCAATCTTTGGACTCTTTATGTTGCTGAAATCACTCTTGATCTTGGCTAAATCCTGCACTGTGCTGTGGAGTGAACTGAGCTGGCAAGCTCAGACACCCCCAGCAGTTCTGCTGTGCCAGCATGGACATCTGCATAGACCAGCAAATCCAACTGCTCGGCTGGCTAAATCAGTTCATGCTGACCTCTCTGGAACATCTACTTTAGTGCTCTAGTCTGGATGAGGAGTACACAGCTGAAGTGAATCTCCCAATTGTCTCCCTTTACTGTGCTGTTTTCTTATCGTGGAGGGATCTTGTTCTGTGCAAACTGGATCCATTTTGAACTAACCTCAAACAATTTCTCCAGGAGCAGACTCAGCAGACTGCAGCTGCAAACTGGGATTGAAAGAGAGATAATCTGAATTAAACACAAACTCAACATGAAATGGCTACAATGTAGGCTTTAGATCCTCAGCACCAACTGTTTGCTCTACAGATTCACTCCTGTTAGGCTGCACTATTTGCAAACATAGACAGCCTGTGCTGTGCTACTACTACCTCAGCTAGCTTAGATATCTCTACACTGCAGTGCAGTCTTTGATATAGAAAAAATACCTTATAATAAGATATCTGGTGCAGCCATGTTGGCCCCCTTCTCCTTCCTGAAAAGTAGCCAAAGCCTTGAGCCAGCTCCTTCCCTTTGCCCTGTGTGTGTTCTCAGTGAGAATGTGGGGAGTCTCACTATTTGCCCAGGACTTACAGATGTCCTGCAGCACCTACACATGGGCCACACACTATCAGGAAATCCTAGGCCTGTCCACTGAAGTTTACTGTAGGCTTCATGCATGTGTGCTTCATCAACCCTCTTCAAGGACACGGTGAGCCTGACCTTTTTCAGGATGTACAGATCAAATTCATGGTACCTAAAATACACAATAAATGTGATACTTTCTAAGCATGCTATATCTACTGACAACAGCTTGTGTCATCAGCTTGTACATGTCCAACAAGAGTGATACCCCGGAGTGCCTGGGCTTGCCCGTCCGCTGCCTGGGAGTATGAATCATTCCTAATCCAGCATGCTACACCACCTAGGAATATTCTTCAGTCCAAAAGGAATCCTTGTCTGCTTCTTGGTTTGATGCCCTTTGGCTCCTTCACAGCACTTAGGGTTGAATAACTGGGCTTGCTTTTTTCAATGAGAGTAGCACTGCTCATCTCATGTTGAAACACTTGAACAGTCAGAGAGAAAACCAGCCGCATGTTTCAGATTGATTACTGCTTATGTACTTAGCTGTTGCCCTGGTTTTTGTAAGCCTTCTGTTTTTAACCTTGGAGTCAGATTCTTTCACACAGATTCATGTAAATAATAGCCAATGTTTACTTAACGGTATTTTCTGTTTTTCATTCCTTTTGTGATATGAGAGCTTTGATGAGCACCTTTCTTCTCCAGTGGGATTGAGAAGGAAGTGACATGCTCTCCAATCCCTTGTGGAGTTGGGACGTGTATAATAATGAAATAATGTAAACAATAAAGGTCTATTATTCCTTCCTTTCTGCTAAACCTCGCAGGTCTGAGAGCATCTTTATTGTGTCTCCCCAGACACACTTAGCCAAAGTTTGCATGCAAAATGCTAGGACATTATGAGGTGCATATTAATTTGAGTGCAATATATTACTGCTATTCCAACTGTCTTTTGATTAAAAAGAGGAATAGTGACAGATCTGAGAGGCGTTTCTAAATTAATTCAGCAAACTGGTATTTTACTTCCAGCCTTCCCTTGCATGCACAAGGAGTTTTAAATCAGGAAAGCGCCAGAGCAGATCCATGAATCTGTCACTATGAAAGTGCACGGAAACACACACAGCCTTGCTGCTGCGGTGGTATCTAATCCCCTAAATGTATCTATTTATGAGCAAAAAGACACTCCTCATTTTCAGCCAAAAATCATATTCTTGCAGAAACTCCATAGACAAAGATTTTGATAACATAACTTTGGGGAGATGTGCTTCTTGAGACACTGAAATCAGTAAATCCTACCACACAGTGACAACTCCAAGGATGAATTCATAGCACTGCATCAGGTTAATTCGTGCTGTCATGCCTTTCCGGTACATTTTCACAGTGTTATGAGCCTGATTTCAGAATTTGGGAAGCACTTTTGTGTGATTCTTTGAGGAATAAGACATGGTTTATGTTGATTTCTTTGTTATATGACCCACTTTAAGATTGCAAAATTTAAGGAAAACTAAGCTAATAGATTGACTTCAATTTTGCAGTTATCAGGAACATTCCAGTCTTCAAGTTGTATACTGCACTTTTCATGTAAATATCTTATTTTTTGACGGTTAATTTAAATTCTTCATGTTGAAGAAAATGCATTTATATCATCAGCAATAACTTTGATAAAGCAGTCCATAAACATAAAGGTTTTCCATCTGGTCTACCATTTCCATTAATCTTTCCCTTGCTAAACTGTAGAATAAATATCTACACAGGCTGTTCCTTATTTCCATAATATTAAAAAAGTACAGGTCTATTTTACAATAAATAGTGTATGAAGAAAGTACTTTGAGTTACTCTTTATTTTGGAAAGTACTCCTGGAAATGAATAGGGATAATATTAGAAACAGTAAAAGTTTCTAATAAATCTTTGAAAATAAATCTTGCAGACTTATCAGGAAAACTGTACCAAGTATTTATGTGTCCCATAAACCTTTTAAAAATAGAATGGGGAATTTACAAAACTGGACCTGAAAATGGAAAAGTTTATCTATTAATAGAAATAGTTTATCCAACATGTTGGTAACTGTATTCATTCATCCTTCTAGGGAGCTCTTACCTGGAATCTTTCTTTTCACTCCATGGCCTTTTTGCTGAGTCCTCCTACGACATCCAACTTCCTATCAAATTTGCTGGTGTAAGCTGGTGTAAGGACATGTAGCTGCTGGGGACCACATCAGTTTTATTAACTTCCTTCGTCTGAACCTTTGAACTGATGCCTGGGCTAATGACCAGGGAATCAGAGAGAAGTTAGTGTTGCACTTGAAGAAGTAGTAGAGAACAAACTCCACAAATTGCCACTTGAATTTTTCAATGAGTTTGCTCTTTTCCTTCCTCTTTTCCATTTGTTCACAGCAAATTAATGATTTTTACCATAGATATGAAATGACAGCTACCATGTAAGACCAATTTCTAGTCCAGTATAAGCACCAGCATGCTATCTTCATTTAAGTGCAAATGCTTTCCAACCTTCAAACAGCTCAACTTAAACATCTCTATGTTACCATCTGTACAGGTACATCACATTCAATTTCTTTTTTAACCTTCTCCTCCCAGTCTTGGAATTTTGCTGTCTTCAAGTTATATTGCTTTAAGACGTGTATAAGTTGTGACTGTATGTTGTCTTCATCTGCCATTTCCTTTTGCTTTCCCTGCTTATCCTCTGTATATGCTGATTTTATGACTCAGTCTGAAGTGAACTGTTTATCTATTTTCCATCTCCTCAGCCAGAGAGAAGCCCAGGAGCCTGAGTTCAAGTCTGCAGTCTTTCTAACCCTATGCCTGGCACTTAAGTGCTGATGGATAGTGGTGCAGATAAATGAAACTGGCTGTCTGAGTTCATGAATGATCTAAACCTGATTAGATTGTGAAGTTCTCTAAACAGAAAGGCATATTCAAATAAAATAATATCATATCCATTTTTCCCAGCCATTGTTTGTATATTATTGTATATAACTTTACTGTGAGAAATGTTGTGGATCTGAAAACATACGTGTCACATGAGTGTGAGAACAATGATGATATATCCCATATGCCACTGCAGGTAGGAAAAACAGCAGATTATCCAGGGCTTGCTTTTTTTTTGCGCACAGAATATAACTGACTTCTTGTAAGTGGAAGATTTGTGTACATTTACTAAGATAGAAAACCTCAGTGTAAGAAATCAGGCCAAATTCTAGTTATCCTCCTAAGCCTAAGTAAATAGATTTGTTAAAGGGGGACACACGTCATTAGCGCTGCACAGGAACCACAAAACTGCTCTGTACTTAGCATGGAAATGTAAGATTCTCACTGTCTTGTTCACATAAGCCATTCTGAGCAGCTGAACAGAGTGTGTTTGGCTATTTCCTCTCCATTCCAAAAGCTTTGTCCGAGGATAACAGAAGCCATTGTGGAGCATAACTTTACAGGGTCCAGACTCTCTGAGATGGGTCCCTGGCATCTTAGAGCTCACCTCACCCAGTAAAACTGATCTGGTAGATTAGTTTCATCCTCACTTGGAAAGAGTGGAGGTCCTCAAAGGAAGGAAGTGAGACCTGGGGGCGAGGGTATGAATGACAGGGCGCAAGCAAGTTCAGTAGGACTCAATGCATGTGAGAGAGAAACTACTTGCCTTGCCGGGTACAAAATTTATTTGAGTTACTGGCTACAGCTCAATCAGTTCAATTTCTCTGTCTTATGCTCTGCTGGTCAGAAAATCAGTCCACTAACTGAAAAGAAAGGATTTGGCTAAAGAACATAGGCATACGACTGTTGCCCTGGTTTTTGTTAAGCTTTTTGTTTTTAACCTTAGAGTCAAATTCTTTCACACAGTTCATGTAAATAATAGCCAGTGTTTACTTAACGGTATTTTCTGGTTTTCATTCCTTTTGTAATAAAAGAACTTTAATGAGCACCTTTCTTCTCCAGTGGAATTGAGAAGGAAGTGACATGCTCTCCAATCCCTTGTGGAGTTAGGACGTGTATATAAATGTGAGATACGTCAATAATAAACAGTATTATTCCCTCCTTTCTGCTGAACCTAGCAGGTGTAAGACCCTCTTTATTGTGTCTTCCCAGACACATACAACTCTATGATAAAATACCCAAATGACAAAATAATACCACTGTAGGGCTAACAAGCACTGTTTCATCTCCTAATGAAGCTCCTGGTAATTAACATCACTGAAAACAACTATTACTAACAAAAAAAAAGAAGAAGAAAATAGTGATTTATAAGAGCTGTAACTCTTATAAATATAAATTCTCTTCCACAGAGAATTTTTGTAGTGTATTATGTCTGTGTTACAGAAATCTGTAATTGTGCTTAAAAAAACATAGCAAAAATATTCTCCACTAAGTTTTCTGCACTTTCACAGGGGATTTGTTTTAAATTTACTATATCTTCCAAGTTACAAAAATTAAAATAAATAAATCAGTATTCTTAAACTACATCTGTTTGAATTTTCAGTTACATTTTTTGCCTGATCCTCAGCTGGAATAAACTGATATAGCACTGGAGTCTCTGCAGTTTATACTGCTGAAAGTCTGGCTTCCTATCACATTTAAACACAAGGTTCTATTTAAAAATTAGGAACTTGATGAGACTATGGTCAGGCTAGAGCTGAGATTGAAGCAAACCTGAGGCAGTTTGTAACAGCAACAATTCCTAGAAGTATAGAAACCTTTCTGGAAACAGATCCCAGAAAAAACACTGCCTTATTAATAGAGATCAGATCAAAGACAATTCTGGCAGAGAAAAATATGAAATTCAAATGCCAATCTAATTTAACCAATGGCTAAAAAAGCCTAGGAAAAGCAGTCTACAAAGCAGTGGTTTCCACGAGTAGCTGCTGGCATACTATGGCAGGGAGTCTGTGGAGAGCTGTTTTCTCTTATTGTCATGGCCAAAGCAGCAATAATAGCACCAATGTCAGCAAATAGAAAAACAGGATGTGAAAAATAAAAGAGCTGACATTTTAGTTTTCGCCAGATGTTTGACTGACAAGTCATTGGGTACTGACCAAAGCAAGCATGTCGTTCTTCACAGAAAATCAGCCATTTTATGACCAAGACTTGTTTTCTTCTTTTTGAACTTTTAAGTCCATGAGCAACTCTATAAAAAAGTACAGAAAGCTGAGAATAAAAAGGAAGTCCATTAAGAAGCAAAACGATAAAGGAGATGGATTTTAATGTTGTCCATTAGAAAGTTTATTCAAGGGAAAAAAAGATACATTAGCCTCTGTAGTTAATATGAGTTATGGTCAAGTGTAGTTTGCTTAGGGAGTCTTAGCCATAACTTTAGCTACATACCCCAGAGTGTTCCTCTGGACTTATTCTTTGGAACTGGATGGCAAAGAAGCGTGTCTCACTTCCAGGGTTGCCCTAGCCTCAGGATACTCAGTGAGTAAACACAAAAAGATCAGAACTGGGAGGGACTGTCATAACTTCTACACACTGGCGAGGGATGAGAGCTCATGGTTTTGCCTTGAAAGTGTAATTTCCCTTCTCATGAAAATGCAATTTGCTTTCCCATGAATGGGGAAAGTGTTGTAAAGTCGCAAACATTCACCTTCCCTCCTCTTTTGGCTTAGCACTTCTCTGCAGTGAAAGAGCATGAAATACCAATCTGCCACGAAGCCATTTTAAAGTTTTTTGGTTGGCAATCCCATCAAGCCATGAGTGCTTGCTAGTAAGTTGCTTGTAGCCAGGACACTTCAAGAAAGACCAAAAGATAGGAAAAAATATAAGAGCTACAATGAGAATGCTCTTCAGATGTTGCAATTTAACTTGAGAGCCCTTAGAAACTGAGAGCGTTCACAGTGGTTTTCTATTATAAGACTATGTCACGTAAACTTAGGAAGCAGAATGTACAGGAAAATCTTAGTACATGAGATTTCTGACAGGAAAGGCAGACCTTGTATTGGGCTGTAGAACTATGCTAAGGAAATGGTAGCTACTAAACTACCATGCAACAAGCACAGTTGCATGGTACAGCAACATTATGCAGACATCTAATTATGAAAAAGTTCAAAAAGCATCAGCTGAAATACCTGAATCATGTGAGATGATAGGACAGACAATAAGAGAGGCTCCAACTGGACGGATAACAAGATCTAGCAGGCACAGCACAAGGACATTCAGAAAAAGATGGTCTATGAAGAAGGATGGTGTCATCCTAGTGTGTAAATCCAGAAAGAAACAGGCGAAAGAAACAAGAAAAAATGAAATCAAACCAAAGGACAAGACAAAAGTGCAGTTCTGAATAACTGAGTTTGGGATTACACTAAGTAATTTAGTCATCTAAACTGTTTCTGCTGACAGAACTGCATTTTAGACCTTGGTCCCAGCCTCTATTCCAGTTACAAAGAGGATAGTTTATCTTTTTCAAAGTGACATGGTAGGGTCCTCAAATACTATGGTGCAAGGAATTTCTGAGAGATGAGAAGGCTAGTTTTGTCAGAAAAAAGAGACTAACATGGTCATAAACAGAATGCATCTTACTTAATGACATCCAATGAAGACATTGGTCTTGCCAGCACATAACTACACTGCATCATTTTACTATGAAACCAGAGTGCCTTCAAGTAACCTTACTTTAGTCTAGGTTTGCTGCAAAAAGCTGCTATTAAAACTACTGGAAGTTTACATATAGACACAAACTGACTATTAGTCATGCATAAGTATTTATGACAGGATGTGATAAATGCATTATTTCCATGATAAAAGTAGGGATCATTATCTGAGCTTGAAAGCTTCTGGTTGGGTATTTACACTCTAGGCTACGGATGTGCTTACCTGATAAAGATTTTGTCTGTGGAAGAATCTTCCTGCAAAGTATTGAGTCTCTCCTCATAATTATTAAGACTGGCTTACACATAAATGCCAGATGGGAAACTTTAATGGGGGAACAAGATGCACAATTTAATCTTTAATGATCATTGAGTAGAGACTCAGGACTATCTAATCTGAGAGAATTTATAGCTACTTGGTAGCATATTGATTCAATATTATCTCAAAAAAAGTGCAGCAAATTCCCATAACACACGGTGTGGCAGTATGGGATGGTAAAGTAGGAGCTAAATATTACCACCAATTACTCAGTGAGCAATAAAAAATATTACTCACTGGGAGTATCTATTGATGGTTTCATTTTCACTAGAGGTTTATAACATTAAATACATGAAACAGCAGTATGAGACAAGATATGCTATAATGCACATATCACTAAGAGTGAAACAGAGGTTACATCAGCAAGGCTAATTTTCAACAAACGTTCTTGACTTGAAATTTTAAATGAACATATTTTAAAATAGAAAGAATTATCTATATTCATAGTAGTGTAAATGCCTAATAATGTAATGTAATCTGCTTGTCATAATAATACAGACCCAACACCATTTTCAATTGCCTACATTTATTCAATAAAGTGCTCAACATCAGTCAACTAACAAAGGTTACTCCTTGCAGACAGGAAGAAATGAGGAAAGCAGACCTTATAGAGGCTGAAGGAAAAAGGAGGAGAGGCTTTACTGGGAGGAAGAAAGGGCAGGTAGCTGGAGAAGAGTGTTTTCTGCAGAGGGGCACTGTCTTATTAATGCTGATTGCAGAGAGCTGCCAGCTAATAAATTCTTACCTGTGTTTCTGGAACCTGTAATTACAAAAAAAGATGACATGAAGGGAAGATGAAGTATTATCCCATGAATTATTGACAGTGACCTTTTTACAGGATGAAGTTCTACATTAGATAGGGTGAGTCAAAACTCAAGTCACTGCAAAACTTCAGTTTTCCATCTGCAAGTGACAGGCCATGCTGTTATCATCACCTCCATATGCACACCCACACTATTGCTCTGTCTGCTTCCCCACACAAATTATTCTCTCTGGCTTTGCATAGCTGCAGGGTCTCTGCATACAATTTTTGGTCGCTTTTTATAGGAATCAAGTTATTGCGTACTCATGCTGGGAATGCCACTATTAACATTTTTTCCAACTACTTTGAGTCAAAGGCAAAAATTGTTATTGCATTTTTCATGATACCTGCCCACATATTTAGAGAAGTCTCTAGAGATTTTTCAAGAAAAGCTAAAAGGTGGCACTTTGATCTCTATTTCTAGAAAACACACTGAATTAAAAAAAACCCTTGTTTGGCATAAGCGATTAACAAAAAGAGAGAAAAATCACGTAGAGAGCCAACAAAACATTTTTAAATCTAGGTTAAATCTAGGTTTTCCTACATTAAGGAAAATGCACAGTTTTATGAGGGAAAGAATAGGAAGATTCTTCCCTCTCTTTTTCTATTTGATAGGCTAATTTTGTGAATGTTAACAAAGTTTCATCCCTGTTCTTAACTTCTAGGAAACCAGATCCAAGAACATGTCATTATTTTACTAAACTATTAGGTTCTTGCTCATGTAAGTTGTGTTTTCTCAAGTGATGCTTACCAATAAATTCACCACTACTCTCTGTTTGAGAATGGACATCTCTAGTGAGCAAGGACTGCCTTTGCATTGTGCAACCCACTAAACAGCTCACAAGAATCTTCTCTTCAAAGCGAGATTGCAAAGGATCACCTGAAGCTGGGTTCCTTACCTGAACCACCCCAAAAAGTGGCCAGGCCTTTCTAAGAGCTTGCTTGCTCTGGACTTACATCAGATACTTCCAGATCTCGATTTGTAAAAACTGATATACTCCAGGATATACTTGCGATTTAACCGGTTTTCAAGAAATAGTTTGAAAAGACCTGTCCTATCTGATAGCATGGAATTTTGGTTAATGGAGCAATTTTTTGTATTCAAACCTCTCACATTTCTTATGAAGTGCAATCTATTGTACGAAGTGAAATGATGTACATATGCAATAAGATAATTTCCTTTCCACAGTGTCATGGTTGGAAAGGGGAATATTTTTAAGGTGCTGTAGAAACTGAAAGCATTTATGAAATCTGATATATGCAAATTGACAGCATGCTACATTTATGGAAGCCGACTTTTATTATGGAGGACACAAAAATTGTCTCCCACAGATATGTCTCTACGGTTTGCTAAAGCCATAGCCAAACGAACAAGGGTGGTGAGATTTTCTTGTAGGCAAAATCAATAGCTTGCGGCTGGTGCTTCCTGAAACAGTACACCAGGGATCTCTCTTGCTGCTGCTGAGTGGCATGTAGCAAAGCTTTCATAAAGTTATAAAATGCTTTGCAACTCATATGAATCACTCTTAAAGTATTGCAAGCATGTGTCTCTACTCATATCTTTTGTCTGAATCCTTCAAATTTTGTCAAGAGAACCGAACACGGGATGTTTGAGCATGTGTCGGATTGGAAATGTGAATAGGTATGAAACTTAGGATAGCAATGCCATTAATCAGTGCAAATCCTGATACAAATGACACGCTTCTTAGGCCTCCTTCTCCCTCCCCAACTTTCCCCCTCGTCCCTCCAGCTCCTGTGTTATCCAAAGCCTGTGCCAAATAGCTTCAAAAAGACAGGAGACGCATTGTCTGCCCTGGATGGGCAGGAACACCCATTTCATAAGGAGCTGCGAGCACTGGCTGTGCATTGCAGGAGGGTGGCCCAGGCTGCACCATTTCCAGCAGCCTCAGAGCACTGAAAATGGCAAGAGGAGCTGTGATTTCTGCAGCAGTCACAGAGTCTTCCTGAGGACCTACAGAGAGCAGCAGGGTATACCTTGTGTGGGGATGTCCCTGCTCGTGGAGAAAGCTTGGACACCTTAACTTTACTCCCCGTATGTGCCATGCCAGGTCAGGGGTTACCACAGAAGTATAGAATAGTCTCGGTTGGAAGGAACCTTAATGATCATCTAGTTTTCCAAGCCCCCTGCCTGGGCAGGGTCACCTCCCGCTAGACCAGGTCACTCGGAGCCCCATCCAGCCTGGCCTTGAACACTACCAGGAATGGGACATCCACAATGTAATGTGTTGTGGACAGATTATGAGGGTGGCACGCTCTGAGACTTCTTCACGGTCTGTCAGAAGTACTGACCCGCGCACTTACCGAGGACGAGGAGGCTCAGAGAGCTCCAGCTGAGCCAGGGGGGTGGCACCTCCCTGCACGGCCGCGGAGCTGGGCGCTTGAGCACACACCTGCGGCCACCCCGCCAGCCCGGAGACCCTTCCACCGTCCCGTCCCGTCCCGTCCCGCCCCGTCCAGCGCACCCGCACGCCCCGGGGGACGGGGCTGCGCCTCGTCCCGCCCCAGCCCGCGCAGCGCAGGCAGGGCGTGAGAGAGGTGCAGGCAGCCCCCAGCCTGCTCCTTCTCCTTCTTAGCTCCCGTTCC
>VYXC01008332.1:1282602-1402202 GCA_013397175.1 Platysteira castanea
GTGTGTGAGCCGCTCGTCCCGTCGGGCACCTGGAAGTGCCTCAGGGAGTGCCCAAGGCGGTGTTTGGTGGCCTCAGCGCGTGGCCCGTGGTCTGCGGTGAGCAGCGAGATGCTGCTGGGGGTAAAGCAGCGAGTTTGGGGGGTATGGATAGGACGGGACTGCACTGGCAGCCGCTGGCTGGACAGCGGGCGTCTCTCTGCGGGCGGCGGGAAAAGAGTACTGGCTTTAACGAAGTATTTTGTGGTATTTTAGAAACACTAAATGTAAGGCTTATCGTTTGTGCCTTGCATTGCTTGTAGGAGGAAGCCAGAGAATCCCTGGGACTCTGAGAGGGAGTATAGGCACAGAGGGCAGCAGGGATCGTGCTGTTCTTTCCTAGCACAGCACAAGATTACTACACACGTTTTGTGCCAGTCACAAGAAAGATAACAATAAACTGCAAAACTGCTTAAAAAGGATTAATGGAAATACATTTTTCCCTTGGAAGAAACATGTATTTACACATTTGTTGGAGAATAAGGAAGGAGTAACAAATGCACCAAACTCTGTTGTACTGCAATAGATGCTTGATATCTGTTTGATCAGAGCTTTGTTAAAAGAGGGGACTTTCCTGAAGCCTCAGACCTTCCAAAGTTATTTTAATTGTATTTTCTCTTGGTGGGAGGAGAGCCAGAATGAAACTGCAGTTTGAAAGGGATTTTGAAACCTTAAAGGTCCACTGTCTGACTTAAGGCAATACAGAAAGTATACAAGTAAATTTTTAGCATCTTGGACGAAGGGCTAGTGTTTCAGTCTTATGAGGTGTGTGTGTGTTCAACAGTAAAATAACCCTTAATATACGGTTTCAGAAGGAGTTGCAATGGATAAAGGAGTTGTTCTTCTCATTTTTTAATGAGAATAGGCTCTCAAGAGAGGGGTAGAGGCTTAAGAAGGTGCAGCATATGTGTTCCTTGCCGTGTGCCAGAAGGAAGCATGCACCATCATGCAACCTGCCCTCGCAGTTCATTGGGCGGCCACAGCCAGCAGTGTGCTTTGCTCTGGACTTCCCTCTGCCGTAATACCCTGCCTCACAATGAAATCTTATATCTCTCTCTCTCCTTATATTACCTTATATCTCTGTAGTACTTTCAGTCATAAAAAAAGCTCAAAGTGCTTTGGAGATGCTTGCAGGCTGAGTAGTATACAGTTCTAGTAAAAGGGAAACTGGGACACAGGTATTAAGTGCTTAAACTGGGGTTACAAAAAAAGGTTGTGATGATCAGGAAACTGCTGGTTCGCTGTTTATAGCACAACTCTGAAGTGTAGGCACCCATCCTTCCATACTGAATGCAACACCCATGTTTAAAGTTGCCTGAAACAACCATGCCAGCAGGTGAATAGCAAACCCAGCAATCTCAGCACTCACTGTAGCCCACTGCTGCAGTGAAATCTCAAACTGACATGCCTTGAAATATCAGAAATCACGGGGTCATAAAAATCAGCCAAAGCAAACATCAGATAAACTTGGCAAGCAAGCGGAACGACGCCTGCATGTTGCCACTGATGATTTTTGTAGTTGTTCCCTTTATATGCTAACACTCAACTGGAAATGAGGATTTGCTGTGTAAAGGAAGAGGGAGGCTAGAAAGGGGGGAATTCTTCTTCTTGAATGTTTGACTTGCAGGTTCTGGGTTAGAAGGCTGTTGTGGTTCATGCCTGATTAAAGTTCCCAGAAGGACTGCTGATAGCTCAGCCCTGGCACGAGGAAGCATGTTGTGCCTCTCGCTGCGTTTGTGTAAGCACAGATACAGCAGCGTCTCTTTCCAGTTTTAACAAAGTCCTATTGAGATACGTGACATTAATGCTTCTCTGGCTTACCAGTAGTTGTTGTGGTTCAAGAAGGGTTGGAAAGTCTTTCAAAAGGCCAAGGAAATCCAGACGTGCATGGAAAATGCACAATGTCTGTATTCTCCAGCCACTTCACCTCACAAGTTCAAGGACGCTCTAAATAAGAGAATTTCTTCCTTCGTGGAAGATTGGAGAGAATTGCATTAAACTTTTACAGAACATGAGATTATATAGAAGGATTTAAAATCCGCAGAAGTATTCAAGTGTTGTTTCTTAAGAGTCTGAGAGAAGGTCATGTGGCTTTTACAAAGTGATAGGTGCAATAGCCACTGTTGTGCTGGTTCAAGTTCAAGTGATACCACACACTTGAGTCACTCTTTTGGACTCTCTACAATGCTGGATTGCAAGAGTTGCTCTATGAATAGGGAAATTGGAAAGGAGGTGCAGAATGTGATCCTCATTCTGGCAAAGGGAGCAGACAACTCTGTTGCCAGTGCTATCTGAAAATAAGGCAAGGAGGAAGAGCAGCCCCAGCATCACTTCCATTGTTCTGCTGTTGGTTGTTCTCGTTCAGCTTGTCATTTATGCGTCTTTTATGAGGTCTGTAATATCCAGCAAACCCAGAAAGAGCGTTTGGAGGTTGTTTAAAGGTGATGGGTGGGGTGGCCAGTCCCTTCATGGGCAGCTCAACCAAGGCTCTTAAGGCAGTGCTGGACATACACTGTGGAAAGAGGTGGGTTTCCCTTATGTAGCACACTGGCATGTGGGACAATGACTTAATAAGAACAGTGTTGAGTGAAGAAACACACAAGAGTATAAAATATTTCAGCAGCTGATAGATAAGTGGCATGCCTGGTTTTGCCTGCCAGTCTGTCCACAGTGGTGTGCGGGCGTGAGTTAAAGTCTAACTGCATACCTGTCCTGCCCTGCCAGTGGGCACAGAGCTGCTAGGTATGAAATAGTGAACAAATCCTTCATTGTTGTCACTTTCTATAACTTACAGGCGAGACGTTTTCATCCCTGTGTGTCCTTGGTCCACACTGGTGTGTTTCAGCAAACTCTTTTATGCAGTTCCAGGTCTCTCCTTTGCTCAGGAGAAGCAGGAGAAAGGAGGGTAACAAGGTCACCAGCAAATGCACACCTGCCTTTCTGATGAACTGCAGCCAAAATCAAACCAAGTTTCAAGGCCCAGTCGACTGGAGTGGAGACGTGTCCTGTAGCAGACAGGCTGAGCGCGATGTGCCTGAGATACTGCCAGTGAGAAGGAAGGAAGGCTGTTCTGTCCAATAATTCTTTTTCTTTCATTTTTGTTTTGCTGCCTAGTTGGCAGGGTTGCTGGAATGTAATTTAAATAACTGAAACTCCAGCTGTTGCAATGAAATTCTTTGAATTATGTGCCCAAAAAGAAAAAGATGGTATCTTGAGTTCAGATCAAGTGTTCTGGTATACTGAAATCATATAAGTGCATGTAAATTAAACTCTTGTGTTTAATACTCCCCATTGTTTTCTTCTCATTCAACCTTTCTTTGAGGTTGTTTCCAGATCAGAGCTGAAGCTGCTGTAACAGCAACTGTTTCCTGTGTACTTCCAGCCTGATCATTGTGAATGTAATTTAGATCTTAAGACTGTGTTTCAAGCCTATTATAAAGCTATTTAGGGAAGCTTGCCCTGTTGTAACATATATGTCAGAACTCAGGTATGCATTTGTCAGGGAAGATGCTCTGATGTGGTAGTAACTGCAGTTGCCAGTGCATAGATTCATTTCTCAGGGTATGGATTTTTGCAGATAGTGACATGATGTTCTTTGTCGTCACTGCAGAAACTGGCAGCGTTGCCTGTAGCTAGGACAGGCTGATGTGTATCTGCTGCAGCAAACCATCTGAATCAGACAGTGTCCTGGCATATTGCAGTTTGTATTAAAGTCAGCCAAACCATCTTCTCTAACAGAGCTGGAGGAGAATCATGTTATAACATGATCCCAGATGCAGTTAACCAACTTGTGTATGTGAGTTATTTAGTCTCTTTGAGTTATCAAGAGTTAACCCTCAGTCAAACTGGCACTGGCAGTGCTGAATCAGAACAGCTGAGGATGGAACTATTGCTACATGCAGATGCTGAAATTATTGCTATTGATGCAGAAATATTCAATTGAGTAAACATCTATGTTTCATATTTGAAAGACACAGCGTGGTATATTTGTATCCCATGAGACTGATGAAGTATTTTCCAATCCATCAGTAACTATGTGAAAGATGTGAAATAAATTCTGCTAAACATCTTAAACTCATCTAGCTTGCAAGACTGCACCCAGCAAGAATATGAGAGCCCTTCTGTTATTTCTCTGTAAAAGGTGGATGAGTATGATTGCTCCAGTTACTTTACGCTGGTTAGTCTGACAGCAGTGACAAACAAAACAATGGCAGTTTTATGGGATTCTGCTAATTCTTAAAAGGTAGGAATGTCCTCCGTGCCAGGCAACGTGGATTGCGGAAACAACAAAAGATTTGTCACATGCTTTTGATGGAGATCTGCTAAGTTGATAAGGTCATATTTGCCCCATTCTCTTTATTTTAAACAGTAGTCCAGCATAGTGTCAGCACCTCACAGACTGATGGATTAAGCAGCTGTCCTACTGAAGTAGCCATGGCCATGGCAGTGTACTGCCATTCAGTGAAAATGTTATTTTTCTACAAAGATCTGTGCCTGGCACAGTTTAGCATTTTCACTGATTATCTCCACCTAGTGATTGCAATAAGAAGTGAATGGGACACTAAAATGATCCCTTAGTAACTAATTTCAGCAGTTCAGCACTAATCTTAGTAGACTGTAAAATGCATTTTCTTGGAGATAAAAATAGCTTGTGGGGCAAGCCAAGATATGAAATCAAAAGACAATTAAATTTCCTGAAGTTTATTCATCATTATTGCACAAAGAGCTTAAGAGACTCTCAAAGGGCATCTCTGGATTGTGGCTTTAGTTGTGGACTGGAAATTGGGCAGTAACTTGTGGAAATGAAGATACAATGGGATTCTTTAAAGGGAAGTTTAAAGGGAAAAGTCTGTAGGATCTGTTGCATTTTCCACAAGTACATATTGTTTAGAAAACTCTGATTCAGAACGTATTACAATGGCCAAAAAAAATGAAAACAGTGTTACAAAATTCTAATGCCAAGCTTATAGGCAAGTAACAGAGCCTTTTTTTTCATGGTTTTATTTATACCAGGCTTTGTGCCTAAGTGAATATTTCATGGTATTTTAGTAGAATTGAGGATAATTTGTTTGTTGTTCCTAATACAGTTCTAAGAATCTTTGTTTCTCTGATTTTCTGCAGATTTCCTGCAGACACCACTGTAGTTGTAATATAGGTAATATCACCAAAGTGTCAATAAGTTAATAAAGATTTACTGCAGTTCTCTTACTGAGATTTCTGAAGTTTTAGTTCGTAACATAAAAGTTAGTGTGTAAGGGTATAAGTGTGTAATTTAATTGCATGGGGAATACTTCATACATTCAAAATTATTCTTTATAAAGGAACAAAATTTACCTCCATTTTTAGTCAACACTCTAGTTCAGAATCTCAGTTAACAACTACATGTGTTCATTAGTGCATAAGATTTGGTGTGAGACCACGTTTTTAATTTACTGTGTTTCAGGGCCAGTTTTGTGATTACTGCAATGCTGCTGATCCCAGCAAAGCCCACCCGATAACCAACGCCATCGATGGCACGGAGCGCTGGTGGCAAAGTCCCCCTCTTTCCATGGGCTTGAAGTACAACGAAGTCAATGTCACCTTAGATCTGGGGCAGGTAAGTGCCTGAGCTGTGGGGTGAGGTGTGAACATTTCTTGCATTTGTGCATATGCTTTGCAGTTGGGAGAGACTTCTGAGCTGATGATTTTAACTTCTGACATCACAGCTTTTTTGTCTGGTTTATGTTCTGTAATTTTTTACCAAGTTGACTGTATTTTCCTTTAGGAATTTTGATAATGAGGATTCTTGGCATCACACAGATATAGTGATGGTGTACTTTCTTGTACAGACACTGCAACTCGTTAACCTGAGGTTACAAGGGAGGACCTCTTAGTTTAAACTCTGGCTCTATTTTGCGTTTATTGTTCTCGTTTTCCATGAGGGCAGAGAGAGAGGCTTCATGATCTCCAGGCATGCACATATTTTGAGAATAATGTTTGGAGTCTGTTTTTGCCTCAGGGGTCCTTCTGGTTTCTCGGTAATCCAGCAAGATCTTCAAGACAGACAGAAAAATACTGATAAGGTGGTCTAAAAGGGAAGGGACAGCAAAACCAGTGTAATGTGAATTAGTAATGAGACAGTAACACAAACACCTGTATTTCCTCTGCAAGTGATAGGCAAGTAGCTAAGAGTAAAGCCTCTGTACCTGTTTCTTAAGTCACAGGGATGGATTCTCAGCTGCCATAATTGGGTGCTGATCCAGTGAAGTTAGTTACACTGTGCAAGTTCACACCACGTGAAAACGTGTTTATAAATATATGTGTGGGCCTGTAAAATATATGTATACACGTGCATATGCATTTTGGACCGCAGTAACTGTTTATTGACTGATGATACAGGACAGGATTTTTTGAGTAGACCTTCAGTTTAGTTGACAGCAAGGTAGGGGATAACTACCTAAGCAAGTATTTCTCTGTGAGACTTAGCTGCCATTTTGTTGAGGATTCAGGTGCAACTTATTTTACATCTTGTCTTACATGGTGTTCTAGTACTCTTGTTCCTCCCATGGCTGGAATGGTTCTCATTTTGAGGATATCCTCTGTCAGGGTTTCTGTATCCAGTAGAGCTGCAGTGCAGAAAGGCCGTACTAAACTTCTTTTCCTGCTGCATGCTTGTTAGCTTCTTTGGAGGACCTACTGACAGACACTTTACTTTTTATGTGATGAGTAAGCTTCTGAGAAACCTCCTTCCTTGAGAGGAGGGATATGAACTGGGTGCCCTCTTCTCATGGGACTCCTTGGAGACCAGCTGCTATGTGCTAAGATCTCTGTAGTTACTAAAGAATTTCTTAGAGGGAGGTTGTGTGTTTCTCATTACTCTGGTACTACTTGGAAAGGTGACTCTGTGTGTTTCTCATTACTCTGGTACTACTTGGAAAGGTGGCAGAGTCCCCTTTCTTGGACGTGAAGGAAACCCAAGACAAAGGTGAAAATGACTCCATGTCCTGTGATCAGGAATAAATCATTTTAGCTGGTGGATGGATGAGGGTTTGGTAGGATTCGTATGATTTCTTTTTTCCCCCACTTCACAGACATCATCTCTTATCTGCTTCCATCCAGTTAAACCTTAACCTCAGGATTTGTTTGAACTTGAGATTCGCTTTTGACATTTTGCTTATTATTTTCTCCCCCAAATTCATACAGTAGCATACAATACTAATAATGAAGAGGAACATTAAGTACTGTGACAGAGTAAGTCTACTCAGGTGAACAGGTAAGCACTGAGACCCCAATTCACCTTTACCTTATATTAAGGTCCTAAATATTAAGACCTTAGTACACATTAGTCACGCGGACTTTCTTAGTAATTGACAGAGACAGTTTTTCAGAGTGCAATTACCACTCAGGTGAGCTGAGATTAAGGTTTTGGTTTTTAAGGAAAAATAAATCTTCTTAAGGTTAGATATGTGTCTAAATACTTTACAGAACCACATACCGTAATACTGAAAAGGTAACAGGGATGTAGTTTTCCTCACTAATTATTTGTCCTTTTTTGTTGTTTTGTTTTGTAGTTTTGTTTCTTTTTAATACAAGGCACTTTTTTTCTGCAAACAAAATATGGAAAAGCTTTTGGGTGAGCAGAACATGACAAAGAGTAAGGTACATGTGCGTGCAGGGAAGCAATGACCGAGTGTAAGCTGGTAATTGGTATCCACAATTAGAGGAAGCGGGACATAGTGGAAAGTCAAAAGCTCTTAATTTTCTGCATTCCTGACACTATATCTTTATGATTGAGAGCAGAGTCCCAGTGGAGCCTCTTACCGTGGTCTCACGACAACATTTAATTGAATAGTTGCACCACAATGGAAATTTTAGTGCTCACTACAACAGAGTTGGAACAGAACACCCACCTGGTGCTGCTTCTGTTTCACGAGGGCTAGGGTGATTTTGAAAGTCAAAATGCCTTCAGGCTGTTAAATCTGTTTGCAAGAAGAATGCTCGTTTTGCTGTACTTCGTAATATGAGAAAAAGCAAAAACCTTAAAGCAAAAGCCCTACTTTACTTCCCTTTCTGACTTTCTGTACTATAGTTACATCTCTAATCAATCACAGTCCTTCTGAATAACAATTACAGTGTTGATCCCTGAGGCAGTCTCTCTATTCTGTTAACATACCTGCTTACACTGTGGCTATTCCTGACTTGTTTGAAATACTTGGATCAAATGAAATCTTTATTCCTCTAACTGGTTATGTTTTTACCAGTGTAGTTTTCAACATATTTTAAACTTCTGAATCCAGAATGTCTGACTGAATTTCATTGCCCTTCCCCTGACTCTTTGGATTGCCTAATTTCAGCAGGTGTGTCCTCATCTTTGGTTTGCTTAATGCTCAGCAGATATTACAGTAATACTCCCCCAGGTATTTTTCTGAACTCTCTCTTCAGAAGAAATGAAAGTTCAGGATAGCACGATAGCATATGATGAAAAAGAAATGTCCAACTACAAAAAGTAGTTCAAAGAAATATAGCCCATATATTTTATTGTTGCTTTTAGTTATGTATAATTTTTGGTTTTTTACTGTGCTTTTTGGCAATAATATAGTGCTTAAGAACTCAGACTCAGTGAAGTCTTGTGCACTGATATGTTGAATAGTTTTATTGTAGCAATATTTTTAGTCACTGTTGTAAATTAAAGGTAAACAGTGGAATGCAATGTCCAAATTAGTACTTTTGTTACAGAGGGAGGGCAACTCAACCATAAATTTAAGCTAAGTGGTGTGGCCTGCAGAGGGCTTTTATGTTTTCTACCAGTTAAAGCATACAAACATTTTGTAAATAGCGTCACAGTCTGGCAAATCTTCTGAGTTGCTTTTATATGGTAGCAGTCTAGTTTTTATATTTGGTAGCAATCCTTTGATTTACAAACAGTATTTGTTGTTTGGAATGCTATTCAGCTTTGGCTAATTATTGTTACTAAAACCAGTTGTTTTTAACTTACAAAACATTGACATGATAACTTCAAATATTTCTGAAGTTACAGTTAATTTAAGTGTCATGCTGTAAAATATAAAGTGTCCTATGCTCACTTCTTCGTTAGGGAGAAACTCTCAAGGTGGTGGGAGATTTATCACAAGCTGCATTGAACTGGGCTCCCAAAAATAGTCATTGCACTCATTGTGCTTGGCTTTTGAAGACTTTGTGTTATCACTGACCCTGAAATCAGACCCAGCTCTAGCGTGAAGTTGCATAACCTCTATAATAACACTGGGAATTCCTACAGGTTAGGGCGTCAGAACCACTGCACGAGGCTTTGGCAGTGCTACAGAGTTGTTCCTGCAATGAGACAAAGCATTTTCTCTGGAACCCCTGCACAGCTCTGAATCCACAGCAGCACTGAGCCAATCTCTGCTGTTTTGGTTCACACTGGGAGAAAAAGGGGCTTTTAAGTCGGGGGCAGTGCAGCATTGTCCCTGCAGTACCCAAAAATGGGGATGCTAACAGCACAGAACTATTCCTTCTTATTAGAGAGCTCTGGTTCTGAGTATTTCAGTTTCTGCAGGAAGCCGATTTGGGATCATGCCACAGAACAGTACACTTTGAAGTTAGCTGTGATTTTTGGCTCATACCACAGGGAGGTGCATCTAGTTGTGAACTCTAGAGTAACGCAGCTTCAGCTGATGAAGTAGCACCTGTCTGATAGATTCATCTAAAAGTTGTATCAGGTAATACGTGTAATATTTATTCCTCAGGCACACTACAAGCAACTCATTCAGAGTTGAACTACCAGCCTTAATAAGGGAAATACCTTAAAATACATTCTTTCTTGCTCATGTGTTTTTCTTTAAGTTGTAGTCAATGTGTTGCATTTTTTAAAGCTTTACTTAAAAGACCTTTTCAATGGCTCAGCTTTTTTTGTTTGTTTTATGTTTGCATTACTAGAGGCATGTCATTGTTTTTAAAATGCATTTTTGATACTAATTTGATATTATTCTTAAAGTCTACAGGAAAAAACCTCACAAGTCTTGTTCTGCTCTGCTTTCCTGACTCCGTCTTCCTCTGGCTCTTTCTCAGCATCCGTCTAGGAAGGTCTTGGTTCCTGCTCATTCATTTCACTTCCCTCTTTCCATGTCTGTACTCCTGCTTCCACCATGTTCCTTTCCAAGCTCATTCCTACAGCTTACTTTAATTTTGTGATATGTTGTTCTAAATACATCACTTTCAACCCAGTGTAGTAAAAGCAGAAGCTCTGATGGTTGCCTCCAACCCTTTGCACTTCCCTGGGTTTCCTCCCAGTGCTGACAGTCTACTATGTTCCTTCTACTTTGGGCTGCAGCCCTCTAAGGGGACATTTATCTTCTGTACAACTGAGCGCTGAATCGTACAAATCCTTGCCCACATGAATAGCTTCAGTGTTCTGTGAAGAAATAGGCCATATGTAAGAAATGGTTATGAGCATTGAGTTGGTTTTTGTCCAAATCCTAATGGAAAAGTGGCTGCATGCGAAATTTCAGGAAAATAACCGAGGGTCATTGATGTATTTGCCTGAAGCCTTGGCAAAAAGACCAAGGACTGGTTGAATGTGGAGAATGGACTACCCTTTCATTTCTGGAGGCAGTTCTTCCTTCTGGAGTACTGCCTGTGAAATGTATGGAGAGAGAGCTTCTCCCTTCTGGTCCTGCCATGAGCCGGGATAGAGAAAAGATCTCCCGACATGTCTGTGAAGCCTATTCACAGGCACTGACTTACCTAACTAAGTACACTCTTCAGCATCAGTGGCTGGTTAAAGGAAAGTGTGATGTGAATAGAGCATGGACAATGGTAACTGAACCACGTTGAAGATCCTGTGCTTATTCCTGGCTCCTGCACCCCAGACTGGAAGCTGGCACACAAGGAGTGACTTCAGCCTGCTGTGCAATGTGAGCCTCTACAGTCACAGTCACTGTCCGTGCAGTGTAGGCCTTGCTGTGGATATGTGTACTCAGTTAAGCTGGATGGAACACACTCAGGAGTACCAGATGCCTCTCAGGTACCACCCACACACGATTCTCTCTTCACCTCTGCTATAGCTATTTTTCCACATACCCAGAAGAGTAGCTGGCAACTCCAGAAATGCTGGATCAGCTCTCTCTAGTTGGCATTTTTTCGTATTACAATTTATGTTACAGAATACGTTGTTGGGAATTGATGAATACCGACTGCCAGGAGTGTTTTATACAGCACTTGGATCGGCATGGGTGCCTCAAGTCCTACTGAGATGTTTGAATAAATGGACCGCTTCCCTCTTTGCAAAATCGAGAAGTCAAAGGCTTTATTTTGACCAGAGTACACAGGATTTTTATTTCAATTGAACTGATTGATGCTTTTGTGGCTTGGTCTCTGAGAGGAAACAGTGCTCAAGATCTTAAGGCTTCATTACAGCAAGCAACCAGTGGGCATGCACATGCCAACCCTATGCAGTCTATTATTGCATATCTATATATTAATGAATTATCTCTATATTAGTGAATATATTATATATTATTATATAAACATATAACAAATTAACCAGTTTTGCAAAGAGAAAAATGTAAAATGCAATCCCATAGTGCTTTATTTACCTCCAAATCTCTTTATTTTCTCACCAATTACTGTGAGTGGTCTGCATGATAGAAATCTGGCACAGTAGTAAACTATGGCTTCCTTCTTTGGATATGTACTGAACAGCATGAGCTTTTTCCCCAGATTCTTTATGGGTTTCCTCACAGATATTTGCATGGATTTGCTGATATTATCTATCGCCCTTATTTAGTTCCATCTTCTAACAGGCTCTGAGAATTCATGGAATTGAAAGGGCACAAATCAAATCTAAATACATAATTTAGTTGACAGGTGTGGTGAGAGTGGATGGGGAAGGGCAAGGAGAACGAAAAGCATGTGTTCTAAATCAGCACTAGGTTCAGTATTTCCTGACTAAAATCTTTCATGACAAAATGTGTGGGTTAAATTTAAACATTATGCTGGAAGAGTGGTGCAAATTGCTTTAAGAAGATTGAAGTGCTAGTCTTGGATTTTCTTTACCCCTCTACTGATATGGCAAAGAAAGGAACTGTAGTGGCTTAATGTCAAAACGGAATCTGAATAGTAAAAAAAAAAAAAANCTGTATATTAATATCTATATATTAATGGCGCTAAGGTGTGTTCTGGAGCGGGTGCTAAGCACAGTTCACACTTCCTTGAATCCCTCTCCTGTGTGAGTCCCCCTTTGAGAAGTTCAGTTTGTGTACTGAGTCATATCAGATTTCTGTCTCTTCTGAGCAGTCTGCAACACCAACCACATTATTCAAGATAATGAAAGAAACCCAGAAGAATAACCATACCACGGTGAGTGAAGTTTTGGTGGTGCAGCTGTATCTGCTAATAACAGTCTGAGGAAATTTCACCCTGCTGAAAATAGATTCAGATTACATGAAGAAAGATTGGTGTGGTATCTTTTTGAACACATCTAAGGATCTATAGAATGCCTTTGCTAAATGGTCTACCTGGATGTAGTTGGATTGTTGCTACTACCACATTCCAGGAGCTTTTATTCTTCATGAACTAAAAAGGGAGAACAATCTTTTCCTACAGAAGCAGCACACATCATGATTGTTTGGAACATAGTGCGTTTTTCTTTTGTGCTGGTTTATGTCCAGCACTCATCTAACAAGTCATTTCAGTGTTTTAGTATTCTGGTTTGAGTTTATGGTGTCAGAAATGGAGGAAAATGTGCTATCCCTTTATATATGCATATCTAACTTTTATCCAATTTTTAATGCTTTCTAGGATTCACATAAATCTTGGAGATTTCTCTGTGTAAAAAGTTGTTTAAACTTCTAGGGAAAAAACAGAGAAAACATTTTAAACTAATATTACTGCAATTTTTAGTGTTCTCCTGAGAATGGAATGGGTAACAGGGAGTTTTCTTTCTGTTGGTTTAAAATAAGTAGGGTGCATGCTGCTGGAGATCATGAATTTTGTATCATTAACAATAATGGTACTGTGTAACTCTCAATCAATTTAAATGACCTCTTTTAGTATCATCTGTAGTTCACCTAAAAGAGCTTTTATAGAAAGGTCTCTCTTTATAATGTAATATTGTTAATGCATAACACTGAATTTTAATTTTCATTCTCAGATGAGGAGGGCATTTTACTCATTCTGCTGAATGATTTTTAAAAACTTTTTCTGGGTTTTTGTGAATTTTTAAGGCCATTGGCTGCAAGAACATTTCAAATCTGAGCAAACCTGAGTGAACAGGAAATAGTCACATCAATGTGGAACTGGTGAAATTCCAGCAGTTGATAATCCATCAGATTTGACCTATGGTGCTGGATTACAGCAGGATATGACGTTCGACACTTAGAGTAATACATCCTCTTTCAAGTATGCATTTCCAGAGTGCATTGTTTCTATTACTGGAAACAAAATGCTGTCTCCACTTTTAAATTCAGTTCTGTATTCACACAAGAAAATGGTCCGAATTTTGATTAAGCTATATTTCTGGGATTTTTTGTGAAAAATTTTTTACTATTATATAATTGTATCAAAATGCTGACTTACAGTTTTAACATTCCTTTTGAAAGATGGTTGGTTTTTTAATGGGACAAATTTGGCTTAAGAGTAACCAAATAAATATTCTATCAAAAATTAAGGCACTTTCCTTTTTTTCTCAAAACTAAATGGCTGAAGGAAAACATTGCTTTGAGTTTAGTCTGCCTTTTTTTCAGGGTAAGTCTTAGGTCAGGAAAAAGATTTAAAGTAGTGAAATGCCAGCTTAGAATACATGATTAAAACCGGCTTTAATGGTTGCTTTTCTAGGTCTTATGTCAGCAAGGTTACTCTTTTATCTTCAGCTAGGATTTATTTGCTAAGCCAAGGATTATTTTTCTTCTGTTGTTGTCTCATCAGATCTGGAGAGTGACCATTCATCAGCTTGGTCAGTATTTACTGTTAGGGGAAGTTTAGATGTTCAAGTGCCATTTTGCATCCTTGATCCGGGTCAAAACCAAATCACAGGCACTCATGCAAAGTCAGAAGCAGGACAGATGATAGACTTGGTGACTATATTTTGGTGATATGCTGTCATTAATTAACTCTAATTTAATTTTTATCCGACCTGTCCTTTTTCCCTTTCTGGATGTGCCAGTACAAGCCTGAGCATTATTTCAAACTGTGAGATGTAAGGAGAGCATCATGTGAATTGAAGGTTTTCATATGTAACAGTGCTGTGAAGTTGCCGTACTTTTTCCCCTTCCATTTTCTGATTTGCGTGGAAATATCGAAGGAGTGGTGCTGGGTGGCAGTTCTTCAAGCATTTTCAGGCTTGCAGAGTTCCTGATATAATACGTATTTTTGAAGAGTAGGTATAAGGTCATCGTTGTAATCATTCCACAGTGTGACTGCAAGCGGTGGAGCCCTGGAAAAGGCAGGACATTTTCTATATGCTTCCTTTATTTCCTCTTGAGCTTTCTAAACCACTTGCTGTGGTTAAACCTGTATCAGTCAATACACAGAGTGTTATCCAGACTTGCTAACATGCATGTCAAGATGGGACTTCCAAAGATAGGGGAAGAAAGACTATTAGTGTTGTCTGCCAATGCAAACCTGGTTTGAACAGGTAAGTGTGCCTTGAGAGATCCAGCTGACCGAAAGCACGAACATGAAGCACTTTTTTTCCCCAAGAGTTTCAGAACTATTATGCTTTCCTAGAAGGTTACCAGTCTTTGCACTGAGTGGCCGTACCACATGATGTGTAATGTCTGTATGGCCAGTATTTCTTCTCTGAAATCTGACAGTGAAGTAGCAAGAAGTTACTCAGGCAAAGAGTATCAGAAACTCAGTAAGAGCAAATCTTGCCATTGTCCTTAAAGTACTCACCTGTTTCTGGCAATGACTAAAATAAGCAGTTTGAGGGCATTACTCCACCTGTGCAGTCATTGAGCATAGTTTTGGGTTCTGCCATGGCTCTGTCAACAGAATGGCTGCCACTTACTGTGAGCAGTGTTGTTGTCTAGTAAGTAATTTTTCCTCTGGAGATAATGTCTGGTTGTTGAGGTACCTAATTTAGTATCGCAGGAGGTGAAGCTGGTGCTTGTCAGACTGTGTTAAAGAGCAGGGTAAACTTCAACACTAACAGAAAAGTTGGGTTATTTTCCTTCCGGTTCTCTCTGTGCTGACCTAAGTAAACAACATTCAGCAAAGCAAAAGTTTCTGAAATAGGTTGCAAGGTACAGTACCTGCTGCAGTGATGCCTTGGTTTGTGTAGAACAGGGGCTTGCCCTGGAGAGTGTAGTTGTACATACTGCACTAAATGAATGCACAACAAAAAAGTTCCAGTTTTTTTTGTTCTGAGATATAAGGTATTTTATCATGAGACCATGTTCCATAAAGTCCCTGAATTTCTCCCATTTCTCCATGAGAAGGTTTTACTTTCTACTGTGAATATAGTACACAGATTTTCAGAAGCTGATGTCTGAAATAGACGTGTGAGGATGGAGGCTGCATGTATCCATGGGATTGTCACGTGCAGTGCTGGTGAGGGCCAAAGGTTTCCAGGTATCTGCTTCACTGCGTTGTTCACCATTTGCTTCTGCCTCTTGGCAGAAGCAAGTTGGTGTGACAGCTATTGAATTGTTCCTAGCTGACAGCTGAATGGGACAGGCATACCAAAAGATACTGTTCCCAGTTTGTGGTTGAGAGCTTGTATACACTTGTGGTTTGGAGTCTAATACACTTTGCAAAGTATTAGCTTCAGGGTTAAGATATTTGTGAGGTATGAGCGAAGATAAACTGCTTGGGTGTATTTGATGTGGGGGCTCTGGCAGCAGTTACTTGACAAACTGCTGACTGCAACTCCCTGTGTCCCCCATCAAAGTGAGATGTCCTGCCAGCAGATGATTCTCAGCTGAGGCTGTTGAGTGGGAAATTCCAGTGCAGCTTCACTTGAATATTGTGTGTACCTCACTATTGGTTCGCTTTTATTGACAGCTCCCATCCATGTTTTGGTTGTTTAAATTTTAAATGACCTTTAAAATCAATCCATGTTTAGCTTTTTTGTGTAAATGTAATTTTTATTGATGTTCTGGTTTTTATGACATGGACTATCCCAGGAGGCTTACAGTAAGACTTCCTGTCTTGTAAGATCCATTTTTTCTCTAGTGCTTGGGAGCTCTCTGTGTGATACACGATGAGCACCTAAAGAAGCCAGATGAAACTCTTAATGCCTTAGTGTTCTTAAATACGTTGCCAGGTGAAGTAGCCAGCTGAGAATCTGGCCTCTTATTTTAATGGGAATGAAACTGCAGAGAATAACCTTCTCCCTGTACACAAAAGTATCTATTTGCATTAGTTTTATTATTGCCGTGCTTTTATAGAGTTCAAATAAAGCTCCTGACAAGATCTGTGTATATTCTGTTACCAGCTCTTCCATGTTGCCTATATCCTTATCAAGTTTGCAAATTCTCCTCGTCCAGATCTCTGGGTCTTGGAAAGATCAGTGGACTTTGGAACAACTTACTCTCCCTGGCAATATTTTGCTTGTAAGTATCAATCCTTGTGTCACTGCTCTTTTGTGCACTGGTTTTTTTGATCATTTCCTCAGTAGCAGCAAAATCAAACCATGGTGTTTGCTGAAGGTTTCACCTGCAGAGAAGACAGTGAGCGTTATTTCCTTTCTTACTTAGCAACAATAAATTAGTGATAAAAAGAGTGTGTGAGTATGATACCTTGAAAACTAATTCAGCACGTGAATACTTTTCTCTCTCTTGAGAAATTTTGAGTTGTTTTGTTTGTCTTGTTTTTTAGGTATGTGAATTTACCTGAAAGCACAGGGGATACTTCTCTCTTAATTTAAATTAGAACAATAGGGCTTATTTTCACATATAAATTAATTTTATTCTTGCTTGGCTAGACTCAAAAGCAGATTGCTTGGAGCGCTTTGGAAGGGAAGCAAATCTTCCCGTGAGGAGGGACAGCGATGTCCTGTGCACCACGGAATATTCTCGCATTCTGCCTCTTGAAAATGGAGAGGTAAGTGCTTTTAGGAAAGCAATGTGTGATGCTGGGAGCAAACAGCATTGGTTTCAGAAGTTTGTTGGAAGTAATTTTTTAGCTATGACTGCTTAAGTCTCCATTAGTAAGTCCATAACCTAAACCTAAGAGAGATTTTGGGAGGGTGACCTGACTCCTCATAATTTTCACCATTCCCTATGGGGGTAAGGGCTACTCAGAGCAGCCTGTGTTGATATTTATCGTAATTTATGTACCTCACTGTAGCCATGTGCATTCGAAGGTGTTGACTGCATTTTTTGAATACTTCCAGTGTGCATGGCAAAACTTGGTGCACCAGAATTGCTCATGTGAGTAAAGGCTGTTGAAACAGATATCTACCATTCCAGAATAAATAGCTGTTAAAAAAACCTATATATATAGGTTTTTATACATATATATATATATATATATATAAAACACAGTAATTATCTAAAGCCACTGGATCTTGCATGAGCTCAGTTACAGTGCTCAGTATCTCCATGAAGTTCACTGATCTCGTTCCTGAGTTGGACTTGTATGTAATTTATATATATATATGTAAAAGAAAGCTACACGTTTATAATATAATGCAAGTATTTGGAAAACATTGCTTTGATTTTAGCCATTGTTCCTTGCTAGGCTGAACTGTGGCTTGTATTATTTGAATGAATGTTAAACTCCTGGATATGCTTGTGGCTCCTCCTGGCATTCTGCTTTTATGCTTGATGTGGTTAAAATCCAGATCTGAACTCCTCAAGAGTTATCCAGAATTTTGAGCAAATGGATCTAGGGTTTCTTATTAAAATAGAACTTACTTGTAAATGTGTCTGTAAAATTTTCCTAATCAGATATTGTAAAGAATAATTTCCACAGAAGAACACTGCTGGTGCCATTCCCTATTACATGCTCTATGACTTTTCCTGAAGGAATCGTGCTGCAATTGGAACGGTCATCATACCCTTGTGACGCGCTTCAGAATATAGGAACCATTTGAAAATAGAAATCTGTTATCTGGATGGTTATAAATAAATTGAAGTCTTTTACCAAGCCCTGTACATAGAAACTAGGTTGTTCATTCAGTAGAGATTCATGACTACTAAACTGCTGGCAGCTGTTTCTTTAAAAAATAGAAAAGTATTGAATCCCTTGTTTTGGAAGTCAGACAAACCTGCCTTCATGTGAGGGGATTTTCTAAAGCAACACTGTGTACTTTCCTCCAGGAGACCATTAATATGCTCGCAGGCACTGGACCTGTTAACAATAATATTTTCCAGGAATGTTTATGCCTTGACCCAAAAATAAATGTGCTCTGGGAAAGAGCCAAAATCTGATGTTTTTAATCAGGCTAAACTTCCATTGACACTGTCAACTGTTCAAATAACTACTTGCAACTATTCCTATTGTTTTTTCCTATTAAAATGTAGCATGTTTGTGCATGCTATACCTACTGTTTTCAAAACAGATAGAGGTTCTTTTTTTCCAGTTTGTTATATGAATATTGAGAATACAGGAGGCTCCAAGGCTAACAACACTATTTTTCCCAATATCCTGACTTCAGTATGAAATGCCTAGTTGTTACTGAAAGTATGTTCAGAAACAATAGTAAGTTTTTGGGTACTTTTATTAATTCTGCCCTATGTTGCTATTGGCACTTGCAGTTGATATATTTTAACCAGAGTGTGCTTACTTCTTTGTTAGATAGTGGTGTCTTTGGTAAATGGCCGCCCGGGAGCAAGAAACTTCACTTACTCCCCTGGTCTTCAGGAATTCACAAAAGCCACAAACATCCGCCTCCGTTTTCTCAGAACTAATACTCTTCTTGGACACTTGATATCCAAAGCTCAGCGAGATCCCACTGTCACTCGTAGAGTAAGTACTGTTGTCACTGGGATGTATATACTTAACAATAGTATCTACCATGTTAGGCACCCAAAAATGGTCTGAATGTTTTAAGTTTGAAACATCCTGACAGTGAAATTTGCAGTGACCCACCTTTGAATCCCAGTATTTTTCTCCAGGTTTGTTTGAGACGAAGGTAATTCGGCCAGCATGGATTTATGGAGGGGCAGTAATGATTAATGATTTTGTAACAGACCATTTTCATTCCTGGCTTTCTAATATGAAAGGAAGTTGAGTGCATCATGGAAGTTATAAAGAGCCAAAGCAAAATTATTCTGAGCTATCTTATCCAGAACTGAGGAACTAAGTCTCTTCAGCTTTATTTGGCACTGCTTTCTGATACTTATTTGCAAAAGGTTTTCAGAAAATAGTACCTGAGTTTGCAAAGGAGCAGAAATCAAAGGCCATACTTGAAAGTTGCTATCTTTCCACAAATCATTTTAGATACCTAGGTATTTTCAGTGCATTTCAGGCTATCCAAGAGCTTAAAGGCCAAAGTTCCCCTCCCGTTCAGTGGGTAAATATAAGGAAATACAGGAAACACCACACAGAAATTCGTATATTTACAGACATTTCAGATTTCATATTGTATTGCTATTTTTAACCTTTTCATTTGAAATGAAGATTCGGTAACAATTGGAGGAAACCCTGGGGTGAGGCACCACACAAATGTGTGTGAGGGTTTCTGCAATGAAAAACATAAAGCTATTCCAGTTATTTGACAGCACTCACATCAAGTGCCCTTACTGCCTTAAGTAAATTTTAAGATATTGCTCATAGGCAGAGGTAAATACAGTATGCAGTTTACTTGGCAAGCAGCACAGCTTTAGTGTAAGGAACTTCTGGTGTTATCCTGGCCAGGGGGTGTAGGTTAGATGAATGAAATCTCAAGTGTTTTGTTAAATTGCTAAAGGAGAGTGCGAAGTTTTATTGTAGAGATCTAAGTCTAGCAAACCTGGTGTTCATATTTCTGACATAATGCAAGCAAGGAAAGACCTGTACATATTTCTTGTGCTTGTTCCATAGTATTACTACAGTATAAAGGACATCAGTATTGGTGGTCGATGTGTTTGCCATGGCCATGCTGAAGTATGTAATCCAAAGAGTGCTGAAAACCAATACCAGTAAGTAAATGGAGCCTGACATTTAGCTGAGAAAAACAGTACATGAATGCTTTCAAATGACCTTTTTATATTACAGAATTATGTAGTTGTACAGGGATTTTTTCTTTATATTTAAAAAAAGATAAAACCTGCTAATTTTTGGCAAGAAAACATGTCAAGAGCATTTGTATGTGAAATATAATAATAGAAAGTATTTACCTATTTTTTTTTTTCATTTTAATTGAAGTACAAGTTTGTCAGATTGAATAATTTCTTGGAAACCCATAGCTCTTTTTGGAAAACATGAATTGGTATCACCTTCTTACATTAGGAACCAGAAGTCCAACACAGGAACAAGATCAGTGAACTTCATGGAGATACTGAGCACTGTAACTGAGCTCATGCAAGATCCAGTGGCTTTAGATAATTACTGTAAAAACATAAAAACAAACTGAATGAACTACTCCCTTTTGCTGTCAAGTTTGTGACCTCCACGTTGATTTCACAGGGAGTTAGGTCAGACTTCTTGGCTCACCTGCTACAGGGAAGTGACTATGAATCAGTCTGTCTCAAGCATATTTTAAAAACCTGCTTTAAACCAGCTGCTGCTCTTATCCATGACAGCATTAAAACAAGCTCGTATCAGGACAACGCAATATTTCCAGTTGTGTTTTAATGAAGAGCAGCTGGGGGAGGTGGGTGCCTCCGTTCCAGATGTCTGTGCTAGGGAAAAGGAAGTAAAGAAGGTGAGGCATCTATGAAAATAGGATGGTTATACTCGAAAGTTTTATTGCCCCTGTGTTATTAGACTACACACATAAGAGAAGAATGTTGTAAAAGGCCTCCAGAGTCTCAAGGTCTTTGTTCTTCCTGGGATTCAGTTACTATGCAGAATGGTAAGACCTAGCCCACAATTAGAGCCTGCCCTTTAAGTCGGCTATTTAGCTAAATAAATCAAAAACATCCCTACATTTTGTTGGTGAATAGTGTACACTATCTTAAAAATAACAAGATCAAGTTATGATCTTAGTTTATTAAAAACACTGCTAAAATTATTGTAAACAAAGCATAACGGAAAAATTATGAAGGCATGCATTTAAAGGTGATAAATATTTTGATTACTGTAGGCCAGCAAGCTTGAGCCTTGGAACGAAGCTAAGACAAGATACATCCTAAACTATTGTATATCAACTTGATTTAATAATCTAAAATAGTTTCATAATTCAGTCTATTGAATCCAATTATAAACATTTTCTATAAGTAATGTGTTCTAATAAACTTGTAATCACATGATTAAAGTAATCAATCTTTAAGAATTTTAGGAAAGTTCCAAAACATTCTAGTATTACTGATTGACTTCTTTGCATGTGAGGTTTATGTCTGGTCCTTTTCATACTATGTGTAAGTCTTGGACTGCAGTAAAATGAAGAAAAAGCCAATTATTTTTTATTTTAAAAATTACAAAAAAAAAATTTTAAGCCCAGCTTCATTATGAGGCTTTCATTTCTGTAGGTTTCAGTGTGAATGTCAGCATAACACTTGTGGGGAAACCTGTGATCACTGCTGCCCTGGATATAATCAGAAACAGTGGCAACCTGCAACAGCTGGGAGCACAAACATATGTGAACGTAAGTAGCCAAAAAGATGGTGGGTTAAAAGAGATACTGACAAGAGGATGGGAATTAGCTGTAGCACACATGCTCATGGAACATAACCAGCATGCTTTAACATCTTTTTTTTCTATATAGAGAAAATTCTTTCCATACAGTTATAAAGAATAAAAAATCAGTGAATATTATTTATGTTCTTCTTTCTTATTAAACAGTGAAAATACTAATTTGTGTGAGAATATGACATGAGAAAAGTGGAAGACTTTTTGTCGAACATTGAGTCAACGTCTCTCTCCAGTCATGGCTGTCTGCTGACAGACTGGATCTCCAAGCAGAGCAGAGACTATAGGCACCTTTAAATCCAAAATGTTCCTTTCCATCACCCGGCTTCTTCATGTTCAGATTGCAGAGGTTGCTCAAGGCTGCCACTGCTTAGAGGTGTTTGAGCTGCCCTCCCTTCTCAAGCTGAGAGTTGCCCCTCACTGTCTGTGTGTCAGTGGCACAAAGGTGTTCCTGATGGAGAATCCTGGTGATTCCACACTTGTACCTCTTCCCATCCTTGTATTTGGGAGTTTGGAGTACGTTAGCTGTACAGACCGAGTAGCTGGAGAAGCCCATTCATTTGATTTTCTTCCACTTCCCCTGTGTTTCATTCTTTTGTTAAAGAAAGCAACAGCATGGACCCTCTTTTGGTGATGGGTCTGTACTGTCACATGCGGATGTTTTGCACCCCCCGGCCAGAAACCAGGTAGGGTGGTACAGAGCATTGCTGTCTCTGTGCACAGCCATTTCCTTTGTGTCTGGCCCAATTTATTCTTCCTGTCTGCCTTTCCTGGGAGTAGCATAGCCAGTGGGTGCAAACTGGTAACAGGAGAACCTTATTTGAAAGCCAAAGTGATGTACCTATATAATTAGTCTGAGGAATAAAGAGATGACTTGTTTAATTAAAACTGCAGTACTACGACTTGGGAGGGGGGAGGGAGGTTGTATGTAATTAAAATGTTTGATAGGAGGTAGGCATGTTGGGACACAATTTTTGAGCAGTATCTGAAACCTCCTTTAAGTCCCCCTCTTTGAAAGGAAAACATTTTCTGCCAGAAAAGAAGTAGACAAAGAGCATAAATAATGTCATGCTTGATGAAGAATGAGTTTATAGAGGATCATCTACAAGATTCAGAACCAAAACCACTTCGTTTCTAACTAACTCTGAAAAAATATCCTTTTTAGTATAGATTGCTCCTAGCAGTTTGAGGTGATTTGTTGAGAGCATTTGCCAGGTGCAGGCTTCTTTTGCTGGCAGCCAGTAGTGAAGGAATTAAAGCAATCTTATTCAACTTTCCAGAAGCCTGAGGTTCCTTGAGAGAAACTAATTGAAAGAGGTTGGTGGAAGCTTGTAGGGATCAGCCCAACATTTTGCTGTGAGCTTCCCAGAATATATGGATCAGCAAATGGCCCAAAGTGGTGAAAAGGTGTTTGATGAGGTAGGAGGGGTTTCTATTCCCCTATGAGTGAAAATGCTATTACTATAATCAGAGGAAGTTTTCCACTGCTATTAGAAGACATAGCTGAGCTGCAGCTCACAGATGGTTCGGCCCTAGAGGCAAGGGAGGTTTTATTTACATTGTAGTTATATATATATAAAATATTCTCTTTTTTTCCTTTTTTGACTTAATATCTTAAGCCAGCATCTCATTGTGTAATTTATTTTCTTGAAGAATTCTATGAGTAAGAAAACCCAAAGGTCTTCATAGGCTATTGCAACCTGGCCAGGGAACCCAGTCTTGAACCCTGTGCAGTTCTTGTCAGCAGACCATAAGGGAACCTGATGGCAGGGCAGCTCCTCAGCTGTGTGGTTGGTAATTTCTAGGAAAAGGTTTCCTCATCCAAAGCTCTTCAGATAAAAAGACATAGAGAAGGTACAGAGAACGATCCAGTTTCTCTTCTCTTGTCTGTATGATTATGTAGTGAGACACAGAGAATCAGTTGTCCCTGAGTTGTGCTCCCATTTGTACCAGGAACTGGGAATAGAGTTTGGAAGAATTACCTCCCGTTTGCTTCCCTCATCCTGAAGAAGGGCCAGAGCTTCTGTAACCCATTGTCTTCCAGAGTATTGTGTCCCCTGGTCCAGATGAAGGGAGGGTTTCCCTAAACATGAAGTAATAGCTTTACCAAGTCATACTTTCAGGAATTTCCTGGGAAGGTTTCCCTGGAGTGCTGAAGCAGCTGTAATTAAAAGATCAGCTAGCACCGAGATGCTTGGGGAAGCCTGTTTTTGCTTCCTGCATTCTTTTTAAAAAAATCCCATTTTCCTCTCCTGCAAAGAAAGCAGACCAGATCAGGAAAAAAAGAGGACATGGAATGAATTTATGGCCCTTTGACTTATTCTATTTGTTTGCAGTTATGGTTGGTTGCTACTCAGAATTACATTATAGCCAAGTTTGCTGGTACATCTGTATTTACAGCTGAGTATGAGAGTTCTTTGATGTAGGTCTTTTTGTTTAAATGTGTAGATCTTGTCTATAATTGTTAATATTAAATAAAGTTTTAGTGCACATAGAATCAGTCCAGATGTATTTTTAAGACATGAAAAAATAAAATAAACATTTGAGCATGTTTTTGATTATTTAAAAAAAACCTGCTGTGGCCATTCTTCTGGAGCTTCCTAGTTCTGCATTTATGCATAACTATGTAGTTTTGAGATGGTACAACTGTTGCCTTCTCGGATAAGACTAGCTGCATATTCTCTTCATGTCTACATTCCTGTACTATGTTTCTGGTATGAAAATCCAGTTGTTTATAGGTAAATATATGCATCTGAGTATGCTCCAGCATGCCTGATTGTATGTACACATAAAAAAATATAATCTTCTTTTCCACCTCTGCTGGAGGTAAATGCTGGAGATTGCTAAATTCCAGCTTATAAAGAAAGCTGACTTGTGATATTACTTTTTCAGCCTGCAATTGCCATGGACATGCCACTGATTGCTACTATGATGCTGACGTTGATCGGCGTCGAGAAAGCTTAAACATCCATGGGCATTATGAAGGTGGAGGAGTCTGCATTAACTGCCAGGTAAGAGAGTCATTTTGATCAGTTTAAATAAATGTTCACACCAGTAGTTTGGGATCTGACCAGTCCGGGAAGGCCCATTTCTATGATGGTGTTGCTACTTGTACTCAAAGTGGGGAAAAAGGTGCGTGAAAATAATCTACCTTGTTCAACATGGCTTGTTAATGTGTAAAAGACACATAAAAATTGTATTCATGCTCAGTCCTCTGTGATCAAAATAAAACCACCCAATGTAACAATTTAATCAACTCTAAAAATTCCCTTTCCTGTTGTTACAAACTCTGTCATTTCCCTGCTTAACAGAAGGAAGTAAAATTAACCAAATAAAATGCCAGCTCAGGCTCAGCTGGTTCCCAACTGCAGTAAAATGCAGAGGGCTCTCTCTCATCAGCAGAAATAAAGGAGGATGCAGACTATACCAAGATGGAAAGTTACAGGTATTGGGAAAGCACAGCATCATAGAAGGGGCCTCTGGAATTCTTTTGGACTGGTGCTCCACTCAAACCAAGGCTAGGTGCAAAATGATATCCAGTTGCACTGAGAAACACTCGGTTGAATTCTGAAAATTTCTGAGGATGCACTTCACACACTCTCTGGGTAATCTTTTACAGGACTTAATCACACTCCTGTTCTGTATGGATTTCCTCAATTGCAGCTTGTGGTAGTTGGCTTTTGGGCTTTTGCTGTGCTTATGTGAGAAGAGTTGCTTCTGTCTTTTGTGTAGAGGAAAGATGTCTTAGGTAGAGGAAAATGACCATTAGGCACATCCCCCCTCCAAGCCAACCAAAGTCATTCCCTCGGGTTCCCCTGAAAACTGAGGGAATGAGCTCCAGCCCCATAACTATCTTAGAGGCCCCACTGGATTGAATCAGAAGTTGTAAATTTGGAATCAGAGACTTCACACTGTGCCTGTCATAGAAGGATAGCACGTTCTTGGAAAGAACAAGAATTTTTTCATTCTGGTTTTGTTCTACTCTGGCAATGACTATGAGCAAAGATCAAACAAGACTCTGATAAAGATCTGATCCTGGACTTATCTCTGCTTTGAGTGGGACTGAACTACTTGACCTCCTGAGGTCCCTTATAGCCTAAGTTATTCATTGGTTCAGTGATCTCATGGTTAAATAAATCCAGACTTACTTGGAAGTTTGTCTTCCTTTTGTTAAGTCATCTGATGTATGACAAGCAGCTGACCAGAATTTTGCACTACAGCAAAATTATCACCGGTGAAACCTATGTGTCATGATTTATGTATTACCATGCTGTGCATTTAAAAATATAGCTGTATTTCAGCAACAAAAAAGGGAAATATCCAGTGTATACTATGTTTTCCATATTCTTGTCATAATATGATCAGATACTGTCCAAAAGGCAGACAGAAGAGAGTTGAGTTATTTTTACTAACATGAGTAGAAGAAATGTTCTTTGTCTTCCAACTGACATTTCTGTGCAGAACTTTGTTTGTGCAGTCTACTAAGATTTACCATGTTGATCCTTTCTGTCAGCTCTTTGTTCATGAAAGAACATTTCTTTTATACTGCTTCCAAGATAGAAAAGAGCAAAATTAGTGTAAGTTTACAAGCCCTGGTTATATGACTGATATGAATTGTTTATAGTTAATTTTGTGGAAGTTAAGTTGGATTAAATGAGTGTACCATAAATCCAATTATACCTTTTTTTTTCATTGACAAAGCACATGAATTATAGTTTACTTTTTCTTTTGGTGTCAGGGGAAACAAAAGTTTTAGGAATGGATGCCTGAATGAAGAAGTGATTAATATGATAGATAGAAGAGAGAATCAGTTTATTTAGAGTATGATGACAAAGGAGCTCTGGAAATCACATAGTCCTACTTAGAGTAGGTGTAATTAGATCAGGTTGCTCAGGAACTCATTCATCCATGCTTTGAACACCTCCAAAGACTGGAATGCCACAAGCACTCATGGCAGCCTGTTTCACTGTTTGACTGCCTGCATGATAAATTTTGTCCCTAATACCTAACTGAAATTTTCCATGTTCCAATCTGTGCTTGTTGCCTCTCATCCTTTTGCTGTGCACCTCTGATAAGAGTCTGGGTCCATCCCCTCCGTATTCTCCAATCAGGTAGTTGTAGGTAGCAATAAAGTCACCCTTCTCTTCTTAATGCTAAAGAAACCCAACCATCTCAGCCTCTTCTTGGATGTCATGTGCTTCAGTCCCTCACCGTCTGCGTGGGTCTGTCCACAGCACCTGTCATCATATCAGAGAGGCTCATGAGGCCGATTTGGCATACTTTGCCCTGGGTAAACTATGCTGGATGTGTCCCATCACCTTCCTGTCCTTTGCATGTTCTAAGACAATTTGTGCACTGGATCTCCTTCCCCACTGAGCAATGGGCCCCTATCCCCATTAGCTTTTCTTTTGCTGCTGCTCTGCTCCTGGAATCTTTCCTTTTGTGCTTCATCTTCCTTTCTAGTTTTAACTCTGCTAAGCTTTGTCTTTCCTAGCTCCACTACTGCATGTTTGGGCAATGTCTTTGTCTTGCCACCAAGTAGCCTGTCCCTGCTTCCACCTTCCATGTATTTTCNCACTGAGGAATGTGCAGAGTCCTGAGTGCCCTGCTCATGAACTGCCTGCTAGTCCATCCAGGAAATCTTGCTCAGCCCTGAATTGCAACACTCCCTAAGGAGGAACTAAACAGGGAGTGGGAGAAACACTTTGGTTGCCCCAGGGCAGAGCTTCCTGCTCTGGTTCCCCAGCTCTCATGTCTGTGAGCTCATCAGGACACCTCATGACCGTGATTTGCTCAACTGGTACTTGCCATCACTGCTGTAATTCAAATTACTTAGGATTTTTGTGTGTGTGTGCCTAAACCACATATTTATAGAGACATATACTTTTTTAACGGTTTGTGCTGATTGGACTGTTCAGCTTTTGGTTTATTTTGGTCTTGCTGATCTTAGACACAAGGTAATCAAAAATTAATATATAGTATGAGGAAAAATTCATGATGCAGTTGATTGAACAATATATACATCATAGTAAGAAAGTAGCCTAAAAAGAGATATTATGTGATATAAAAAGATATTTTTCCATATCTGTTTTTTAATGGGGGGAGGGGTTTCTGGTGCTGTAAAGGTAAAATTCAGCTGCTTTACGTGAGAATACTGTGAATAAGAAGCCTGTAGAGAACAGGTGGTTAAAGGACATCACATGATGATTGATGTCTTTATTGTAGTCATATTCCATTCTTTTTTCTACTTCTTAGTTGTATATAGAAACAGTGTAAAGGATGTTATTGTTTCTTAGTTCTTCCAAGTTCCTCTCTTTATCTCATATTATCCTTTTGTTTTATTTTGCATAGCATAATACAGCTGGGATTAACTGTGAGAAGTGTGCAAAAGGCTACTACCGTCCTTACGGTGTTCCAGTGAGAGCTCCCGGTGGTTGTATACGTGAGTCCTTCTCTGTGGAGTATCTTCTGCTGGTGGCTTCAGGGGTTTGGGCTATAGTCAAAGCACAGGATGCGTCTTTAGGGAAGGAGAAAATGAAAGAGTGGCCAGAAGATGTTGGAGAACAGCTACAAATGAATTTCTGTGTTGCTTTAAACCTTTTAAATTGTATTCTTCTCAATTTATGTGTCATAAGAGCATAAATCTTCAGAACAGCGGAAGGATAATAAGAGGAAGTAGGCTGTAAAAGGGTACTGAGGAGACAGGATCATGGAAACCTGGGGTGCTGCTGTACACCCCACAGTGAGGAGGATCTCTAGAAAGCCCTTCTCATCTCCTGTTCTCATGATCTTGTTTCTCTTAGTTCTCTGATGTACATGTGAGGTATCCTTTGACTCTTGGTCACGTGAAAATTTTATTCTGTAGCTCAAAAGGTCACAAGGGTTGCTACTCTGATCTTGTGCAGTGCTGAGCCCATTGGCTAGTAAGTCATGCAGTGGGGTAATTACTAATAGAACATTTGCAAAAGAGCTGAGTTCAGGTAAGTGTTGGATTACAAACAGGCTGAAGGAGCCGTGTGACAGGTGGGAGGAAACTAGAGTTATGTTGTGTTTTGGGGGTTGAAAGGAGGGGAAAGTCAGCAGAGCTGTGGTCATAGTGTTGAATGTAGTGTGTAAGTGAAAGTGAGTAGTGTGGTGCTTGGCCTAGACCATGGAGACAGATGAGTGGTTGCCACAGAAAAATTGCTGCAGTGCTGTGGAGGAACAATGTGCAGTTTAATTTTGGAGTTAAAAAACCCTAAATGCTGTAAGAAAACAACATGGGTCTTCCTTTTAAGGGATGTATTGGTGATATGTAAGTACTTGGGAAATGTTAACTCTTTAGAAAATGAGTTGTTCACGTCTGCAATTTTTGTTGTAATGTCATTGTACACTGCTGTAAAAGGCAAATTAATTCTTTTCCAAAGAGTGCCTAATTGCTGGTGCTTTTACTTAGCCTGCAGTTGTAACTTGGAGCATGCAGACGGCTGTGAGGAAGGGTCTGGCCGCTGCTTCTGTAAGCAGAATTTCCAGGGAGACCACTGTGAACGCTGTGCTGATGGATTCTATGGTTATCCATTTTGTGTCTGTAAGTATACAAGTAAAATTGCCCCTTTTTCTATGTTTTAAATGTTCATTAAAGAATTAATGGTTTTCACTGCTCTTGACTTGGTTAAATCATCTGGCATTTCAGCTTCACATGTTTATGTGTTCTGATAAATCAGTTGTTACAATACTGAAGAGGGTTGGATTTATTTAACAAAATGATAGTGACTTGAAAAACAAAGAGATTGTGCTGCATTCTCACAATTCTGCATTCATTGGAGACATCAAGTTTACAGCCTATCCTCAGTGAGTTCTGAACTCCAGACCCAAAGCCCTGAACAAATTGTTTAAACATGTGTCAGGATTTTTAGGGATAAAGACCCCCTGGACAGGGAAGTAGAACTTGACTGTAATGAGGGGAAGAAAATGGGTATGTGTTCTCCTTGACACCTCCTAGGATTTGGAAGTTGCCTCTCTGATAAACAGTGCTTTTCCTGTAAAAAATTATATATAAAATAACTGAGCAGAAGATGTAGTATCAGGATTGTATTTGCTGCATAAAAGCTTCCAACTCTATGAAAAGGTTGCAAAAATGCATCAGTGGGATATTTTGTGCCCTCAGGAGAAAGAAGTGTGTTTCTGACAGCTGATTAAAAAAAAGGGTTGATCTGGGACAAGATGTGAGGTCTGACTAGAAGAGAGATACCACGATAAAAACACAAGAGGGAAAACAATACGAAACAAAGGAAAAAAAACGCTGTGACAATTGAATGTTGTTTGAATTCAATGTCTGTGATAGAATAAATCCTGTCTGTCCAGTACATTCTAGATTATCGCATCTCATATAGCCTCTTGGTTGAAATCCAACATTTTTACACAAGTTCAGCTCAGATAGATATTGATCTAAGTCCCACTGATGTTTGTAGCTCATTAGCTTTGGGTCCCATCTCAATGCAAGAATGTTTAAGAATGGGAAAGACAATCCAGCAATCTGGAGGACTCTCAAATAAAAGCTCCTAAAATGTACTGTACATGTCATAAATTATGGCAGTTCATGTATCAAGTGGTAATGCCACACAGAAGGAGATGGACCTTCAGCTGGACGTGAGAAATGTGAAATAAATATGGAGCTCCTTAGATAGCTCTCACAACGCTGTCTAGTTTAAGAAAGCTTTCTGCATAAAAGGATAAGGAGCAGGAAAGCAACCTTGTGGCATTTCCAGATGGTGTCTGGCCTTTCGTGCTGCTTTTCAGAGAAGGAGGGTTTGTACCTGAATTGGAAATCAAAAATCTCTTATCTCTTTCCCAAGAAAGCTAAAGAAAACTAAGCTGAAGTTGGTTACTAGAGTCATATGAATTTCATGCTCTCTGTATTAACAGTGGGTGACTTCATCATTTGTCATGATTTTTAATTAAATTAATGTGTTTGTTTCAAACACCTCATTGTTTCTTTTGTTTTAAAGATACTCCTGTATATCCTTCTACTTCTTCAATTCCGAGAGATGCTGTGGCTGGTGACATAATAGGCAAGTTCTTGGTGGTTTTTTCCCCATTTCATTGTTTTTCCCCATGTTGCTATTTTTCACTGTTTTAGTGGTGCCTGGTCTTTTGTAGAATCGTAGAATCATTGAGTTGATCTTTATGTAGTAATTTTGCCTCTGTTGGTATTTATCTTTCAAGAGAACCCTTGGTCTTGCCAGAAGTTCATCATATTGTCATGTTCATACCGAACAGTTTAGTGGGCTAGCTCCAGAGAGAGTTATGGATCAAAATAACTTCGGCCAGCCTCCGGCAAACATCTGCAGGAGGGGCTGACCGTCTTGTTTGGTGCACTTAAGAAGAGATCCATCAAGACTTTCTGACATGTACGACTTTCTGACACAACAACCACTGATTTGCAGTGTAAATCTCTTTATTGAGACGAACTGGCCTCTGCCTCTGAACTGTCCTCTCTCACCTGGCAAATCGTATGTTGCCCTTGGCACTGGAAGATTTTGATTTCTAAGAAGGCTTCATATTTTTTATTTAGCTCACTGCAAAGCTGCCTGAAATCCATAAAATGGTTCCCTTGGTGGGCTTTTATTTTTTAGTCTATATTATCATACTGCACAATGGAGACATCATCACAGCTAGCACTTAATCACTTGCATACTTAAAATGCACTTCACCTTCATACAGCATCCAGAGTAATTGCCCTGGTAGGCTTCTGGGTGTGCTCTGTTGCATGTCCTCTTCTCTCACAAATATTTGAAAGGAAGAACAAAGAAAACTCTAAAGGAAAGTGGATAAGTAAAACAGGAGAAAACAGATCTTGAGCTATTTGCACTTTCAACAAGCAGCATCTGAATTTGAGGGCATAAGAAGGCAGCTGCCTCTAAATGGAAGTTTCTGTAGAAGTCGTAAATTTGTGCTGTCAGACTAAGCACAATTACAGATTGTGGTTTTTTTAAACAAGATTTGCATGTAAGGCTCATAAAAATAGAGTATTTTTGTTCAAGAATAATATTTACTAAGTGCTGATGTTTTTCTCTGCAAAATGACAAGGAATTCTGTGATTCGATGCACTGACTTTGTTTTTTTCTTCTCCTTTTCTGTTTTAACTAGAGTGAGGCTGCAAACCAGGGTATTTTGGCCCCCAGTGTCTGCGTAAGTGATGTAGTTTCTTTGACACTTGGAGCCTGCACTCCAGGATAAATGCCAGCCTTTGGCTTCCAAGGGAAGTAAGAGCTTTAAGATCATAATACTGCCAATGTTTTCTTTACAAATGTGCTCTTCAGCGTGCCAGTGCCACGGTGCAGGAGTGCTGGGCAGTGACTGTGATGGAAGTACCGGGCAGTGCCGATGTCGAACTGGATTTGGGGGTTTTTCCTGTGATGCCTGTGCAGCTGGGTATTTCCAGTACCCTTTCTGCCAGGGTAAGCCAAACATTCCCTTCTGGCAAGCATATCCAAAACACCAAATCCCCAGGTTTTATCCTGAAGGATGCAGTTATTTTGCCGTGGACATGTATTCATAACAGGCTCTCCCAAAACTCACACAAGTCAAAGAAGAATTATGTGATGAGGGGAGCTTTTGATCTAAAAATGCCCCTGTTTCCGTGGTTACTGTCTCCTCTTTGATGCAGCTGCCAGACTCTAGTTTGTGTTTGGATTTAGTAACATTGATTAAACTTAGAGTAACTTTGGAACCATTTCTGTTACTTATCCTTGGGTGTTTTTTTTTTTTAAATGGTGTTTAGTATGAGTTAGCAACCTCACTTTGAAGGTACAAAGCTACCCTATTTAATCAATACTAGAAAACTGACTGGTTTTGAACTTTAATAGCTGTCTCTATACTGTCTTTTTAGGCAATTTATTAACCACTCCCACCTGAGATTGTAAATCTAAACCATGAATTGTTTCACTTGAGTCCTAAAAGGGATGAAACTACTTTCAGTAGTTGGCATACCACTTGGGATGGATAAATCAGGCTCTGAGCGCGGCCAGGCCAAGTATAGTGCTTTGACACTGATACTGAACTTTGACCCAGCTTCACTGCTCTTTCATTGATGTTTTCCTTGTTCCTGAATTATTACAGATATGAGCAATCAATAAAAGCTGTTATGAACCCATATAAATCTGATGGGAAAATTGTGATCCTGCTGAGCATCAGGGAGCAGGGAGTTGCTTTTACTGCTCTTTTTTCATATGTATTTTTATTTCAAGAAAGATAAAAGAAGAGAGCCAGTACAGGGGCTGCCTCTGAAATATTTTTCTCATTGGCAGTGTGTGAATGTAACTTGCTGGGTACCCAGCCCGAAATCTGCGATTTTCTTGGGAGGTGTCTTTGTCGCTCAGGGGTCGCTGGACTTCAGTGTGACAGCTGCCAGCCTGGCCACCACTCGTTCCCTGCCTGTCAAGGTAAGGCTGCTGATTGCATGTACAGCATCAAACAGGCCCCTGAAAAGGCAGACAGGAGCACTTTCCAGGACAGCAGCCAAAGCAATGTTCACAACAGCAAATGGGCAACTCCCTCTTGTGCTCTTCAGTGAAATCCCCGTATATTCTAATTCTCCAATTTCAGGCATGTTTCAATAGCAGGGAAGAATTTTATAGTCTGTTTCCTCACAGGCTTTTTTTTTTCCTCTCGTGGTCAGACTGTTTAATGTACCCTCAGTCAGCACAGCTGTCTTACTAATAGCCAAAGCATGTGAAAGCTGTTCTCACATGGAGCCCCTCAGCAACAGGGCACACTTGACTGCTGAGGAACCAGCATAGCAGAGCTGTGAAACACCGATCTGATTCACTGGTCTGATTTTGCAGAGGGTCTTTGTTTGCTAACTTGTGAAACGTGTGTTCTGTAAATCTGAAAATCTGAAGCTCTCATTTTGCCCTTCATGGTTGTTTCTCACTCATTTTAAGATCATCTGACAGGCACTGACCCAACCTCCACACAGGCATGAAACGTGAAAGACCTCTGTGAGGTTTCCCGCCAAGGACTAGCCTGCTTTTTTACAAGATCGGGAAATTAATGGAGTATAACTTTTGAGTATCATAATGGTCTTGTGTGTGTACAAGGACTCCCATCAAGTCTTACTTGGCCCTAGGTTTTGTCTGCCTTTGCAGTGAGTGAGAGAGGGGGCCCTTAATCCTTAGTGATTTTTCCATTGAGAAAGAATACACAATATTGTACAGTTCTGGTATGTGCTTTCCTGTACTGATTAACAAGATTTATGGATAACATTATGATTTGCTTTCTTCTCTCTTGTTATTTGTAGCTGTTGGCTACATCAGTCTTCTTCCTTTGGGCTTATACGGTTGTTTATCTTCTACAAATGGACAGCAGAATTCTTTATGCCCTCTTGCCCTGATTTCAGCTGGGGTAGAGTTAATTTTATTCCTAGTACTGTGTATGATGCTCTGTTTTACCTTTTTTCCCAATTCTTCTCCCCATCGCATGAGAGGGGCGTGAGTGGCTGAGTGTACCTAGTTGTCAGCTGGGGTTAAACTGTGGCACCTAGCAAAGATAGACTGTGCTGTGTTACCAAACACAATGGGAGGAATAAATAAATACCTACCACATGTTTGTGGGTTTTATGGTCTGGAGTAGATGAACATTTTTAATGAAAAATATAAAATCAGGATTCCGCATTGGTACACACTGTTCAGTGGTTTTAAAATAACCTTTTTTTTTCTAGAACAAAATAAAGTAGCAATCTTAAAGCAAATCAAACTCGTTTTGAATATGTTTGATCTTTGAACACCAAAAGCTGAAAAGAGACATAGAAGCTTAAAAGAGCATGCAAAAACAAATTGTAAAAGACAGATGAAAATAGTTGAAAACACAGTCAGTGGGATTACTCAGAAATGCTGCAGTTCACAGTTTGTTCAGTTAAAATGAGCTGCCGTGGGTTTAAACATAAATTAACACAGCATGCTGCAAGCTGGGGTGGAAAGTGAGCAGCCCAGCCTGCTACTCCTGTAAGGAGTTGTCATCTTCAAAAGGGAGAAAGACCTGTATTTTTTGGCTGCTGTGACTAGAACTAATGTCTCTGGTCTTTACTTGTTGAACTCAATAGAAGCTTTATTCAAATAAAGTGATATCAAAACAAAGCCTTTAAACAAAACAGTAATACTAAAATTAGGAGAGAATGCAATATAATAGTCAACTGATGGGGGACTCTGGTGTAGGTGATGTTCTTGGAAGCTTCAGTATTTGTATTTCCCTTATACTAACTTCCTAGCAAGCCCTGTGTCTTTCCAAGCATCTTTAAAGTAAACACAGCAAAGTCAGATGTCTTTGACTGCAGCAGAAAGGGGAACCAAAAGGGGGAACCAGAAACATGAACATGTAACAGGAAGAGTTAGAGTCAGAGTGTTGTCAGAGTGTTTTATAGTTCTGTCAGTCAGCCATTTCTGCCAGTCATAACGTCCGAGTGATTAACTACAGCACTTCATCTTGTTCCTGGGACAGCTGGGATGCCCAGATGGGGTCCCATTCCTGTACCTGTGAAGTGTGACCCTGTGGAACATCATCTCAATAAAATAGCAAGTCTTGTCTTCAGCTGTTAGCCTAACATAGTGGTAACTCCATGAGAAGTTCGTTGTTAACAGTTGACAACATACTTTGAGTATATTTTTTAAAGATTTTTTAAGTATTTTTCTCATGTGACATTCTTCCCAAAGAAGATGGATTTCTGTCCCTTACTGTGTCTTGCAAGGCATCAAACTGAGTCTCTTAGCTGTGCATTACAGAGTTGCAAAAACCAAGATTATCAGAGGTTGAGGAGGCAATTGTGGAATAACCATCTGCTTCAGGATAGTTAGTTATTTTTGGTGGTAAAATTATGGTTTGTCTGGTTTTCTGAATGCAAATGATTGACTTACATTCAAAGGTAAGTTTTTTGGCAAATTCTAGATTTAGACATGTATCTGCTATTTTTTTTTTGTCTGTGCAGAATGCAGTTGTGATGATGTTGGCTCACTGGGGAATACATGTGCTCCTGGAGGGCAGTGTCTGTGCCGTAGTAACTATGCTGGGCTTAGATGTGACCAGTGTGCTCCAGGATATTACAGCTATCCCAGCTGCTTGCGTGAGTAAAAGCCTTCCCTACTTTTGCTGGGGTTTTCCTTCCTATATCTGCAACACGGCAGAAAATAAATCTTCTCAAATATATGTCCATTTAAAAGATGTTCCATTTTGACGGCACAGGAACTTTAAGAAAGTGTCTGTCAGTTCCGTAGGTTAGTGTTCTGTTTTTCCAAGTAACTGCTTTTCATACAAACCCAAATACTATAAATCAGGCTAAATACACATTTAAAAAACAATTATTAAAGGCTTCTGCTGTCTTGGAGTTTAAAGTATTTGAGTCTCTGCAAGGAAATTGTATAAAAAAGCCCTTTCAAGCTCACACCTGCCACACTGTGCTTCTGCACTACTACATTCCACAGCTCTGTTTTCAAAAGATCTTTCAATCTGTTTGTTTTATAAAGGTGTCAACAGCGAGTGTGACCCTGCAGGTAGCGTTGGTTCTCACTCTGTAAGTATTCTGCCACTGCAGCTAACAGTGCATGTTAATCATTCCTGTGCCTTTGCTGAACACATCCAACTCATTTCTCAAGCCCTGAAGCCTGCTTTTAGGCTCTAAAAGAATTGCACGAGCTTGTTTGCAGAGTAAGGGTGGAAATAAACTTCGTGTTTTGTTCTTTGATCATACCAGTGCAAACCCTTGTCAAGGGGCGGGGGGGGGGGTTTAACTTTTATGTGTAGAATATGCTTACTGTTTATGTCTTTTTGGTGTAGCCTTAACACTAACATATACATGAAGCTATAAGCCTATGCATGTCTCAAAGATCTCCTGGTTCTGGGTTGCAACAGGCCTTTCAGCATCAAATTATTATTGAAAAACCATTACATCTTTGTTGCCGTTCCACTATTATTGTTATTAATAACGATGATGGTTATTAGTAGTTGCAGAGTACCAGAAATCGCAAGCATTGTTAAAAGTGTAGCAAAGACCACCTAGAGGGTGAGTCTGATGGATGGTAGGGGTATCTGTGTAGGCTCCTGTACAGGGCTATGTGTGTCTTCCACCCATAAAGGAAAGAGTAAATATGAAAACGAATTATTATTTTTAAGGAAATACGGGGTTTATACTTTGTGCAAACCAGTTAATACTTCAGAGCAGTTCTAATAAGGCTATAAAAGAATTGGAAAGTACATCATTTGGAGCCCTTAGAATAAATTAGATACATAAGAAATATGCAGGGTGAATAATCCTGTGCAGATAGTAAGAGTCAGAAAAATCTAATAAGTCTGAATCAGCCTGAGATCCATCTGTCTGTAGAAGTCAGTAAACTGCATGAGCTCTCAACAGTATTAGGTTTTCTTAATAGTAAAGAGCAGTAAGTTTTTTATGAAGCAAGTGAACCCATATTAGCTGCTTTCTGTCGTTAGGGATATTGTCAATGTCTGCAGCACGTTGAAGGTCCTACCTGCAGTAAATGCAAACCCTTGTACTGGAACCTGGCCAAAGAAAACCCTGAGGGATGTACAGGTATGGCTTCATGACGTATTTCTCTGGCTTATGAAATGTAATGTCATCTTCATTCTCTGACACTATCTTTGGTGCTCTTTGTGACTTTCACAGCTCTTGCTAACAGCATGTCTCTCGTGCTGCTTAATTGTAACACCAAATTACCCATGATACCAGCAGTCACTTTCAGAAATCAGGCCATAATTTCATGGATGTTTGCCTAGTGCTGAACCAGGTGTGCTCTGAAGTTACAATGATCTTCATTTGAGATGCCCCTGTGGCAGATTTACTGGAGAGAGACAGGATTTTTGCCTTTAACCCTGAAATCAGAATTTGGCTCATTGTTTTGAGAAAAAAGGTGCTTTTTCACTTTATATTATTTCCTAGTTTGGAGTGTAAAGCCTTCTTGTGGCCTCAGGGTGTGACAAACCTGTTACGGTTTATGTCTGCATGATAATCTGTGATTATCAATGTTTTCCTACAGGGAGTGCGTGTTTTTCAGGCAGATAATAATAATTAATGAAGATTAAAAAGGGTATAGATAAAAAAATATTTAAAGATTCTCTCCAGCTATTCCTTTTGGAACAGATTCCACCACAACAGTCGCTTAGATAGGATGAGTAGCTTTAGACCTGATAATGGTATCATTACATTTTTTACTTTAGATCTCGAAATACTAAACAACTCCTCAAATACTAAGTACTGCGCTTTTCATGTAATTCATCTTCTCTGCCTTCAGTCACAGAGTCAGTTCTGGGTTTCTCCAAATCTCTAGGTCAGCATAGTTCCTCTCTGCAATATTTTCTCCATTTCTATTTCATGTGGAGAGTTGATTTGGTCCCAGAGTAGCAGTGCAGAATAGAAGATGCTGGTCAGGCTGGAATACACTGTTTTGTATCAATTGTCTGAATGTTTCTAAGAAAGAAAACAATTGTAAATTCAAACCCAATATTGTTTTTTGTCAAATACAAGTTAGATCACTTTAAAACACACCAGTAAATCACACATACTTAGAAGTCCTCATTCTTTCTCCTCTTTTTCTTTTCACCTCATACCAGTATCTGACTGCTGTTCTGAACCTTCCAGAGAAAAATCTACCTTGTGACACACTGACTCAAAATTGCAGATTCAGGGTGGTGGGGTTTTTCCCTGCAAAGTAGCACGAAAAAATGAAATGTAGGTGTCTTTTTTTTTCATCTGTGCAGCATGCCAGTGTGATGTGAGTGGAACACTAAGTGGAGTTGGAGAATGTCAGCAGGTAAAATGAAATTAAAAGAAAGACCTTAATTAAACAGATTATTGTAAAGATAAATTATTGTAACATTTGCTAAGGTGGAAATCTTAGTACTGTTTACTGCTTTTGAACATAAAGCAGATAGTTTTATACCACAAAGAATCAATTTTATACATCCTAGGGATGTATACATCCTAGGGATGTATAAAATTTGTAAAAACTTTTGTCTTCTTGCATTTATATATTTTCTAGTCCGTTTATTGAAGATGATACGTGGCAGAAATAATGTCCAGATAATGGGGTTTTTTGGTTGAAATTAGAAAGTTTGTCCTCTTTAGAATTAGTGGGAATTCAGGGTATTGAAAGATTAAAATTCTAGAAAGGTACTGAAACATTTTTGATGAAATTTATTTTCTTCACCGGAAAATGGGCACTGTTATTGCAAATCTAATGTTTGTGGAGATTCCTGTGACACTTGTGAAGCTGGTTATTATGCTCTTGAAAAAAAGAATTATTTTGGCTGCCAAGGTAAAATGAACAAAGGACATCTCTAGTGGAACATTTGCACTTAGCACAGAAGTCTTTAGAACTCCCTAGGCTGTACTTTTAGAATGGGGGTGTTGGAATTACTCATGTGCACAGCATTTTGCACTGGTGCTTGGTAATTGCTTGTAACCTGTGTGACTCCTCTTTTGCCTTTTAGCAGGGGAAGGAACAAGGCAGATGTTACCACTGTGCTTCCCAGTCATCTGGTGCATGCCTTAGAAAGCAGGGTGCTTTTAGACTATGACATGAATGCTTGTTTAGGAACGTTCAGCCTTTCAGTCCAGCTTGGAATTTTTACCCTTGACATACTTTTTCCTTAGTACAGCATATTATACCTCATTGCTAGAGGTGTCCTTTAGTTTGTGCCCCAAGTCCTGTCTCCTGTAGAAAGCCATTCAATATTGTTGTCCAGTGTCAGTTGAAAATATGCATGTTGTATGAACATGTACATTGCAATTTTGTCAGATAGATTAAATATTGGAGTACCAGACTTCGAAAAATTAACGTCTTGCAATTTTTATAGTTAGGTTTTGGATTTTGTTGTTTGTGGGGTTTTTTTAATAGTTATTATTTGTGATATTGCTGCAGAAATTCTGACTTGCTAGGAAAACATTTGAATAGCTGTTCTGCAAAACTGCAGCCCTGCATTTAGCAGTGTGGCATGGTGTATTATTTGAGGGGTTTTTTTAAAGTGGCTTTTGTCACGTTCTAAGGAGAAATTAAAAAGAAAACAGGCACAAACATGGGAAGCTCAAAATACCTGCAGCTTATGCACGTGTATTAAGTTGTGTTTGAAAGAGTCTAAAGGGCTCCGGGCGGAGGAAACGAGTCATTAATGGTATTTAATTAGGTGAAGCTGTGGAGTGTTTTCTGATAACTTTTATCACTCTTTTTCTGATTGGCTTCTGCTCTTGGCCTGACAGGCTGCCGGTGTGACGTTGGAGGATCCCTCAGCCCAGCCTGTTCCCAGCCCTCAGGCAGCTGCCAGTGCAGGGCACACGTCGTGGGCACGACCTGCCAGGAGTGAGTCCAGCTGGAGCTCCTGGTAGCTCCTGGCAGAGCTTCAGCACAGTTCTTTTGAAACTGTCCATAAGTCCCTTGTTAAAGTTCCATGTGACAAATTTCTTTCTGGATTTGTTGATAATTAACTTGGTGAATTGCACTAGATATTGATATTAGTTTTCCTGGGCAGTTTCCTTCCTATATTTTAGTAAGATTTTCTGACTTGTTTCCTTAAATAACCATACCAGTTCTGCAGTAGTATTGGGTATCTGTCAGGAGTTGTATAGGAAAAAGTATGAAAGCTGTAAAAGCTTCTGGAAAGAAAACTCTCATTGCATCCCTCTTACCAGATGTAATCTATGAGCTGCTGTCAGCATTCCTCAGTCATCAGTAGATCACCTCCCTTCCACTGCTTTTTTGCCCTTAGATGTAGATCATAAATGACTGGCAGTTCTTTGTTGACTTGTTGTTGGTTTTTTTCTCATTGAAAGGCCTGAAAGAAACTATTTTTTTCCTGATCTGCACCACATGAAGTTTGAGATTGAAGATGGTGCTACTGTCAAAGGAGGGAAAATCCGGTTTGGCTATGATCCTCAGGAATTTCCTAGCTTCAGTTGGAGAGGATATGCCCTGATGTCCTCTATACAAGTAAGCTGGTATTTCACTCAAGGCTTTGGGGTGAAATGAAAACAAAAGTGCATGGCACATATGTCTTTATAGTACTGCTATGTGTGTGGGAGGTAATGGAAAAAAGACAGGAGAAAGGACAGGATCTCAATAATCCAAGCTCTTTGGCACTATGTTGCTGTTTGGATTAGTGAATGTTGGTATTACTGTCAGGTCATTTGCACATTGCTTCAGCAAATATGTCTTCATCAGAGATATTCTTTGAGGTTGGTTTTTTTGTGAGTTAGGTGTAAAGAAAGGAATTTACAGCTTTAAAGTTTATAATACTAAGTGCAGAAATTCTTGTCATGCCAAGAACAACAGAAACAGCAGAAGATTAAAGGTGGGCTAAATAATTTGAATTGCACAGACACAGTGGCAGTCTGTGTCCGTAAGATTTTCAGGTACGATCACAATGCTGTCACTGAAGTCATCTTATATTGGGTAAAGAAGAGAAAGGTCCCAGGTTTTATTATGAATGATTACAGCAAACAGGAAAGTGTGTGGTTCAGTAAAAGAAGTTGTGAGCAGGGGCGTATTGGCAACATTTATTTTAGTTTCATGATAGACTATGAATAAACTAAACAACAGCTGAGGGAATAAGTAAATCACAGGTAGAAAGTCACCATAATTTCTCTGAGGAGGGGCCTTCTGGCTTTGGATTGAACTGCTGATCAAATGAAGCAGGATTTTAAAACATTAGATTTGAGTTATAAATGGGATTTGTTCACTCATCTTGAAAGCAGTGCTTTGGTATAATTGTGTCCAGCCTCCATTTGTCCAGGGACTAATGAATCACTATAGCATGAGACATAAGCACATAACCATTGCACAATGATTTCTTTTACGTTCTTCATTTTTCAGTCATTCTTCTTCTGTTGTTTTGGTCTTGGAGTTTTTTTTATCCCAGATAATTTTTGAATTTTCAGTATTATTCCACATTCATAAATGAAGGCAACTCTTCAGTATCTGTGATTTCTTAATGCCTGCTTTCTAATTCAGCTGCTTTTTGCATTTCTTTTCTAGTGGCATTTTGTACAGGCTTTTTGTTCTGTTTCTCAGATGTGTGAAACAGAGGAAACGTGTGCATTTGGAGAAGCAGAGTGGACCACAGTGGTGGGGAGGTTGCTGTGCCACAAGTATCTTGGAAAGGGACTGTACAGCAAATGGATTGTGATGGATGAACTGGTGGCAGCTGGATAGTGAGGGGAGCTTTAGGATTTAGGGTGGACAGAAAGGAACCAAACCCATGAGCTGCTGTGAGAATTCCTCAGTCATCAGTAGATCACCTCCCTTCCACTGCTTTTTTGCCCTTAGATGTAGATCATAAATGACTGGTAATTCTTTGTTGACTTGTTGTGGGAACAATCCTGTTTTTTCCTAATCCACCACCAACCCTTAACGTGTCTCTTAGCTTTTCTGAAAACTAAATAATGGGGCTGTGTGAGTGCAGAGAATTTTGTGACCCTGGAGGTGCCAGTTCGACCCCAGGACAAGGATAGCATTCGTGGTATTGCAGCTCTAAGCAGGTGCAGGATCTGGTAGAGGAGCAGAACGATAGTAACAGTCTGAGGTGTCTGCATGCTCTGGGGTCTCAGACTAGGATCAGTGATTGTGGCCTGTTCCTTGGAAAGGCAGTAATATTGACAGGCCTTGATACCGTATGTCTCCTCTATGACACGAGTGGAAAGAAAAACAGTGAAATACTGTCCATGTATCACACTAACACACGTTAGTTCAGCCGTTCTGTGTCCTTCTGAATCAGCTGGTACGCAACAAGAGTTTTATTTCACAGGAGATTTTGTTCTATGCTCTTTTGTAAGCTGCCCAAGCCTTTTATCTTTGCCAAATGGTTTTTCTTTCTCTGGGTGCTAGTAACAAGTAATATACTTTCCGTTCCTCCTTTTTCCCTTTCTTTTTATTTTTCCCAGCCAGAGGTGGTTGTGCCTATCACCGTGGCTTCCCCTAAGCTCTTCCATCTAGTCCTCCGCTATGTCAGCCTGGGCTCAAAAAGCTCTAAAGGGAAGATGTCAGTTGCTGAGGGAAAACATTTTGGCACTAATTATACTTGTAAGTGAATTAATTTTCTCACTAGGCTTGCCTGTCTTCCTCTGTCATACACCAGCATTGCCATTCCAGTATGTACTTTTCTGCATGAGCCTTTTTCTTGTAGGACTTTAGTCTGGTGCTTGCATGGCTTCTAACTGTTCCTCTATTCAGCACTTTACGGCTGTTTTTGTTTATTAACTTCCATTTTTCAGAATGAAGTGAGGATAACTTTGAATGTGGAAAAATCAAACCTCTACTTATTTCGCATTATCCTGAGGTATATTAACCCTGGAGGTGAAACATTATCTGGTCGCATATCTGCTTGTCAGTCTCAGCCTGGAGCAGGTAGGTGCAACTCAGCAGTGCAACAGGTCAGATAAATGTTAGATCAGAGAAGGCTTTCCAAGGTGCACCTAAGTCAAGTCTTTAATGTTGCTTAAAAGGCATCACTTTTAACAGTGTCAGTGCTTTTGTGCTTCTCCTTGTACATTTTTGCTGTGTAATTGATGTGGCTGTGTTTGCATGAAACCCTTGCTTGCAAAAGTAATCAACATTTGTTTCTTCGAATGTTTGCCACACTTAGTACTTTCAGTCCTATACTTGGAAGCTCGGAACTGTGGGTTTTTATGAAGCTTTTAAAGAAGAGGTAACAGCACTTAGTTTGGTTTACTTGCCTTTAATATTCAAGTTTTAAATGTGGCTTCTGCCATGAGTATGGCTTCTGCCATACTCATTCCATGAGTAACGTTCGTTTAATGATGAAACCAGTCTACCAAGTTAGTTCTGATTACAGACCTCAAGAACATGTGATGCCTTTCAGGCCCTGATAAAACATACATACTCCATACCCTTTGAATGGTAGGGGCATACCATTCAAAGGGTACCATACCATAATTCTAGGTCTGGCTTGGAAAGGAACTTTTCCTGCCTTACTGATAGGAGAAAAGTTATAGATCCTTTAAGCAATTCCAGTATGACAAAACTGAAGACTCCACAGACACCATTCAGCAGAGTGGCAGCAGTTTGTGGTCATCACTGGCTTCTAATGACTGGGAACCAGATTTTGTCTGTGTCCAGAGTCTTCAAAGAGGAAGCCTTTAATAATCATAACAGTTGATCCTCATGACTTCTATTTGATAAGGAGTACCACAGCTGTATTTCTGTAGTACATAGAGTCATAGAATGGTCTGGCTTGGAAAGGACCTCAAGATCCTCCCAGTTCCAGCCCTTTCCATGGGCAGGGACACCTTCCACTAGACCAGGTTGCTCAGAGCCCCATCCAGCCTGGCCTTGAGCACTGGCAGGGATGGGGCATCCACAACTGGCCCATCATCTCTGCCTAGAAGTTATCTGTCTCTAAGTAAACTCTTTAGATGCTACTGAGAACCTCCAATACCTGAAGTATTTGACTTAAAGTCACACGAGAACATGTCTTGTGTCCACTGAACATATTGAGAGTCACTGCAGAGAGAGGTTGAATGGAAAATTATGGAAGGGGAAACAAAAAAGTTACCATTTCAGAATCTTGCAAAACTGGTCCTTACAGGGGCAGAGCTCTGCTTTTCTTTACCAATTTGCTCAAGAGTAATAAGACAGAAAACAACAACCACTGCATATCTCTGTGTGTGGTCAAGTGCACTGCTAGTGCATATTGACAGAAAAGCATTGATCAGCTCCTGTCAAACAAAGATTAATGGATGAAATTATCCATCCAGCTCACTAAGCAAGTAGAGACATTTTACACAGTCACTTACGTTTTTTTACTTGATTTTTTTTTTTTTCCTGGCAGGGACTGCTCAGAGCAAAGAGTTTGTCTTCCCACCAAGCAAGGAGCCAGCTTTTATCACAATCCCAGGAAAAAGCTCCACAGAACCTTTCTCACTGGTTCCAGGCACGTGGACTGTCAGTATAATGGCAGAGGAAGTCCTCTTGGTAAGAAAACAATTGAGGAAAACAACTGCTTGAAGGTTGTCATGAAATTACTGCTCTGGAGTTATTTGCTGGGAAGAATCCTGCAAGCAGATGAAATTCAGCACTAGTAAAAAGAGTATAAGCAGCAGAATACAATTATGGAAATCTACACTTCTGCTTATTTCTTCTTATTTTTTCTCTGACTTTCTTCTGCTCTAATTTTTCTTCTGCTTACAGACTTAAAGTCTATCTGGAATCTGTGCCTTCAAATGATGAAATATTATTAACATACAGCGCAAAGCATAAATGCTCACAAAAATTACCAATTTTTTACACGAGGTGTTGTGTCTAGAGCTTAACTCAGCCAATGCCTTAGTTTCTTGACAAATAATCTTCGTAAGAGTATTGTAAGATGGGCAACATTATGAGCAGGTCAATTTCTGACTGCTTTTATCCTCTCATCTTTTCTCACCTTTCACTCACTGAAAAACTGAAAAATTTTCTAGCAGCAGTTCTGAGAAATGGCTAGAGAAAGAGAAATGGTCTGAGGTGATCATTTCTGAAAAACCTTAAATATGTATAATCACAAAGACAGCATACTGAAATTCTTATGTATTTTGTACAGAGATAAAAAGTAAACAGTGTCTCTAGTCATTAAGCCTGGGGCTGTGATAAATTTATGGAATACCACATGAAGTGTTAGTCAAGAGGCTGCAAACATATTTCTTGCTGAAAGTGACAGTATTATTGTGCTGGGTTTTTTACTAATACCTTTGAAAAGGTATTTATTAATTATCTTAGCTCATCATGTTCTCACATTAACAGTTGTTATACATAAGCTCTAACATAATAATTTAAATAAACAAGGCAGAAAAAAAATATATCAGCTTTTAAAGCACATCTTAATAAGTTACATGGATATTTTAATCAAGTCATCTGGGATACATGAGCCTCCTCTGTGGAGTCACCCAGAGCTGAATTGTGTGCTTGTGGACTGCACTCCTGGATGAAAACTGCAGGCGTCTGGCTGTGTGGTACTGAAATGCAGGGAAGTTCCTTTCTGAGCACTGTCTTGCACAACACATGATGGGAGAGTGGCTTCAGAGTTTCCCTAATCAGAGGGCAGCTGCCTTCATGCCATCTTTCTGAAATTATAGAATTAGAGAGACACTTTCTTGTTCTTGGCCCAAATAGTAACAGCAAAAAGCCCCACCGATGTCTTGCAGATATCCTCTGTACAAATTATTTATGTGATTCGTTTCATTCATTTGTTACATTCTGAAAGCCTGGTGATAGATGTTCTTTTTGTCATTGTTTGAATGCTTTTTCATTTGTTGAATTTTTTGTTTTTAGGATTATCTGGTGCTGTTACCTAGTGATTACTACGAGGCATCCCTGTTGCAGATCCAAGTTACAGAGCCTTGCACACATCCCGGGCCTGCTTCAGCAGAACAGTCAGTATATATGTTACAATGTAAACCAGTGCCTTGGTTTATTTTGTTACCATCCTGCTGCACTTGAAAACGATAATAATCCTGTGTTTTGTTTGTTGTTTCTTTGTGTAAGCTGCTTGCTCTATCAGCATTTGCCTCTGGGCAGATTTTCCTGTGTCCTTGGTTCAGAGGCAGTGCATTTCAGGCACGGGGGAGAATCCAGAAGAATACCTGTGCGACAGCCAACTCCCAATCAGCCGGTGATGGCCCATATCAGTGGAAGAGAGGTCAGATTCCTGCCTGCTAATTGCAGTCCCATCTGTGCTGTTGAGTATAAACCTATCTGACTAAAATGGTTGCAGATTTACAGCTCTGGATTATCAAATCCTAACACATCCCTAAAACAGACTCTGCACCAAGGTCTCCGTTTTACACAAAACCATGTAAAAGTATCAGTGTAGGCAGATTTACAACTGCAGTGGACATTCCACTCTGGCAAAAGCATTTCATTGAATAAAAATCCTTCTGCTTTAGGCATACTGGCTTGTTCAGAAGAAATGACATAATGATTTGTCAGCAGAAAAGGTGTACATACATCACTCTAAATTAATCTTTTTTTCTTAAATAGCTACACTTAGGTAAAATGTTTGCTTTACTGAAAAACAGGCAAAAGCAATTATGCCACTGCTGTAGGTCCTTTGAAAGAGAAACATGTTTTATGAAATGAAAAGATCCACTAGAAGTGTGTTTGGCAAAAATAAGCTATTTTATCAAGTATGTGATAGTGATGTAAAATGATTATGCCCTCTATTACTGTGCTTGGATATTTCTTTTAAAAATACCAAGTACAGCAAGAATACTCACATGCCACAGGCTCTGGTGCTTCATCACTGATGCATGTGCAAAACTTTACTGGTATGAATAATTGCAGTGAAGTCAAGAGGGCTGTTGACAGAATTATTTACATGTTTAAGTGTTCATAGCCTAAGGAAGTACTGAGAAAAAAACAGTTTAAATTTGAAAATAATTGTGCAGTCAACTGAAGCAAAACCTTTGTAACCACAGCACTTAAGTACTTAGAAGTATTTTGCATCAAATATTGTGTTAACCACTTTGTGCAAGTAACATAAAAGAAAACTTTGATGCTTCAAAGTGTTACTGTTTGCTGGAGAAGATGCTTTCACTCTTTGTAGGGAATCAAAATACAGCATTGCTATAGTAGGAATTTTGTGTTCCTGGAAATGCTTTTTTCAATGGAGAAGTAAACTCAGTTTTTATATGTTGTTAAAGATAGCTTAGAGATGATGACGACAATTTTTTAGCATCATTAACTTCCTTTTTTGCTGGGGAGAAGAGAAATAATAATATATTCATTTCCCAGGGTTATTTTAGAGCTTTCCTAGAGCTGTTGTAATGGCAGCTGTTTCTTGAACTTGTTTCACTCTGATTAGAGGACAAAGTGATACTTATCAGCATTGCTTGCATTCTGCTGGGTTTCTTCTGTTCAGACACTGCAGGACTGGCCCTGGACTAATGCTGACCAGTCAAAAGAGCAGGAAATGGGAGCAGGAAATGGGAGCTTCCTGCAAGCAAAGGGAGTGAAAAATGTAACTACTTTTTTATTTTTTAATTTATTTTGATCCAGGTCAATTTAGAGATGACCATAAATGTCCCTCAAGTCGGTCGCTATGTTCTGGTTTTTGAATATGCCAACGAAGAGGATCAGATCTACACTGCAGAGGTAACAATACATAGCCCTGGACCTGTCACTGAAGGCAGAGTGAGAATATACAGTTGTAAATACAGGTAAGAATTTCTGAAGCAACCACTAAATTATTAAATAAGCATTTGGAATATAATTATACTTTTTGTATATTAGAATCCATTTTACCATGTAGATTGTTCAAATTCTGGGGTGATTTAAAAGCAAGTGCAGGATTCTTTGGGTTTTCTAGAGTTTTTAAATTCTCTTTGTGCAATCAGCTCATTAAATATTGCTACTGCTTCAGTGAGTTGTTTTCCTATACAAAGGGTTACTTTTTAATATACATTCCTAAATCCTTATAAACTATTAATCTCCAAGTCCCGTGGAAGAGCATCGCTGTTGGCTGCAGACACCTGCACTGCTTTTCTTTAGTTAAAAGTGTGTCCAAGGGCCTTGGCTATAAAAAATGTAGTAGCCAGTTTTACAAGAGTATTCCCACCCTTTCTAACAAGATTTGCTGGAGCAGAAGTATAAAGGTCTCTGAAATTCTGTGTGTAGTCATCCTCTGGCTGTTAAGGCTGTAGGCAAGGTCTTCAGCCAAATGCTTCTTTATCCTTGTTGACTGACGAGGTTACTGCAGATGTTTCTGCACAAGAGATTTTGCCTGTCCAGAATGAGATTGTCCTTAACACTTGAGCACCTCAGCTTATTTTGAACCCTTGGGAGAGCCTACCCTATGCCAGGGAACCGAAGACATGCATCCTTTTCCCCTGTGAGCCAAGTGTTTGGCAGAATGGAGGCTTAGGGATGAAATTGCTCAGTAATAAAAATCATTTTCATCAGCATGTTTGTGATACAGAGCAGAGCCATGTGGAGCAGTGACCTTGTCAGGTTATTGCTGGGGAAAGCTCTTATTTTAGTCTGTTACATAACATTTTGAGCCCCAAACTTCATGCTATAAATCTACCATTTTATTGGGTCTTTTGGTGTTTTTTTCCCCAAATACATTTTATGGGCTGATTTTGAACATATTTGTTTGTTTATATGACACATTAAAACCGTGCTCGTGAAAATACAAAGAAAGCCCTTGCTGCTTTAATGTAGCAATGCAGCAAACCCCTTCTGCAGACATTCTGCATGAACTGAATGGTCACATTGTGAGTGAGGTGCTGTGTCATCTCTCCCAAACAGGAAAGTACAAGTCTCCTCTGATAAAAAATAAATCAAGCAATGACATAGTGAGGTACATGTCAATAACAGTAACTTGTAGAGTCTGTAATATATTGTGCCAGACTTTCATACAGTTCTGTGAGCCTGATCATACCAAATAAAACATGGTAAGAAAATAGAACATCACAAATCAACAAATCATGAATAAGGGACCTATATTTCTCTAGTTTTACATGTCCTTAGCCCTGAGCTGACTGTTTTTCTGATCTGTGTTTTAAAAAAGAGCGAAACTTCCACATTCTCTGGTTTGTAGAGGAGGCAAACCTGTTTTTTCACTTGCACTGAGGAGTATCTCAGTGTACAGATTAGCTTCCTAAAACCAGGCCTTGCCCAGCTGCCACTGTGTGGGCAAGAGCTGCTGATTCACATCCTCAGTGGCACAAGGCAGTAGTGGAAAGGAGCAGCCTGGTGTGTGCTGGCACCTCAAGGAGCAAGGCCCAGGCAGAAGAATATTAATTACACACCATGTTACACAGTGTGGAAACCTCTGCAGACAGCATCTATGTGTATCTGTCTGGCCACCTCCTACTTAAGCCAGCAGCTCAGACTGGTGTCTGAGCTGAGACCTGGAGGCTTCAGCTCTAACCCACCCAGGATAAGCAGCGTTTTGTACATGGTAGATCCTGTGTCCCACTGGCAAGGACAGTGCATATTCCACTGTGGCCACAGGTAGGTTAGTTGTGATCCAGCAGGAGGGCTGGGTGCTGTGGCTAGCCAAGAGCCAGGCAGTGAAGCTAGGTGACAGCCTAAACAACGTGGCAGTGCTGGCAGGCTCATCCTTAATCCTGCTTTCTGTCTCAGTTTCCTTTGTCGCAGCGTTGTAGTTGATGACAGGAATCGCATTGCAGCCTATGACCTTCTAGCAGACACAAAGATACGTCTTAAGGCACCATCAATTAATTTTCTTCTGGTAAGTGGACATTTTCTTTTCCGTTTTGTAATAGTTATTCCCTGATGGGGTAAACAAACATAATTGTCTCCCTACGTTCACATTCTCTAAGGTAATGTGTGAAATTATATATATTAGATGTTTGAATAGACTTGCTTCATATATATCCAGAGAATGCTGAGGCAAACTTGTCAAAGACAAACAGAACTTTGCCTTTATTGGCAAGGTTTTTTTCCAGCTTTCTTGTGCTTTATTACAGTTCCCCTTTCTCTTCTACAAGTAAACTTTAAATGAAAAATAGTCTGGTAGATTTTATACCTGATTTTTTATTTTCTTTTTTTATCTGCCATTTTTTCTAAATCCTCAAAATCCTTGTAGGAGTTTCCTGTGTCTTTTACAAAATTCAGGTAATAAATGCATTTATTTCAGGTAATAAATGCATTCGTTAGTCATATAGCTTTTAGGTATTTTAAATAAAAAGCCTTCACTGACCTCTTTTGGCCACACCAGGAATATACTTTTCTGGAGACTGGATTTTCTTATGTGTTGTTTCTGTTTTCTATTTTAGAAACACAAGGTTTGTTAAAATCCAGAGTTCAAACCCAGCTAGTAACAACAGCTGATACATACATTCTTCATTTCATGAGTCAGTGTGAACTAATACCTTTTACATTGTCTGTTAGCTCCCTGCAGCAACTGCTGTGCTAACAAGACCCAGTCTTTACAATCTTCAATGGTAGAGGCTGCACTTAGCAAAAGGTGGGAAAGGGGAAAAGAAGAGCTTCTGGTATATAGACACAATCATGAACTCAAGTGATAGCAGTTCTGGGGTTAAAGACACTCGTGTGATCCCTTCACGCAGACCAGAGAGGCACCTCCAATGCTGGAGACTTCTGCTCTAAATAAAGGGGAAATGGGGTTCTTGAGGCCATCTGGCAGAAGAGGCTCTTACAACTTGATAGTCTTTATCTCATAATGATGCAGATAAGCTGTCTAAACCCAGACCATACTTAGCACTAGCTTTTTGGCCACTCAAGAAGTGCTGTTCAAAGCTTCGAAATGTACTCTTGTTCTGCTGCAATGGCCTGGAGCCCTGTGGATTGTTGCATGCAGGACATGCAAAGTGTTGACTGCCCAGGAAAAGGGATTTTTAGCACTCTGCCGTGTAGCTTATAAAGGTTTTTGGTTTTTTCCCTGCTTTTAAAACACAGGCTGAACCCCCTTAGGACCTCTTTCCAAACTAAGTCACTTTACATAATAATGAATTTTCTATATGCAATTTTTACTTACATTACTACTTGGTGCTAGCTATCTTACTGCTTATTGGACAATGTAATCTCCTTTTCAAGTAGTTTATGGATAAGTTCTGTAACTTGTGCATATGTATTTTCTTATCTATTTTATTAGTGCATACTCTTGTGTCTACCCACAAGCCTTCCCTGATGTCCTTACCAGCATGGATACAGGAGGACTACCACAGATTCATTTGTCCATGTCTACTTTTAGTTAAAATAAAAAACCCGTATGAGGTCTTGCTTCTTTTGAAATGAGTTCTGAATCCTGGGAAATGCTGGTATCGTTGAAACTCACTCCCGTGGGCTTTGCACAAGCCTTTGTGCCTGTATTTGAGAAAGTCTGGGAATTCCCCCAGGGTCCAAAAGTCTTTGACACCACAGATGAGGGCTTTTCCCTCCTACCTCTCTACGTTCCTTGCCAGGCTTCTCAGCATTTGAGCTGGTCTTCTGTCCTTCCCTTTACCACACATATCTTTTAGTTATTTCACTTCTGAACAGCCAATATTCCCTTGACAAGGACAGAAAAATGCTATTTAACCCTGAGGCACTGAGGTGCAGGGAGGTAAAGGGATCCAAAATCTTGTGGGAGGTCTGTGACAGAACATGGCTTTGGGCTCATATCTCCCTATGCTAAAATTAGGCTTCATCCTTCCTGTTCGGGCCTGGCCCTGTTGTTTATGATATTAAATGTTAATTGTGCCTTATGCTTGTTTTTCAGCACAAGGTTTGCATTATATCAGCTGAAGAATTTTCTCCAGAATACGTGGATCCTAAAGTACAGTGCATAGCTGCTTACAGGAGTACCAGTGATGGAAGGTAACTTGCTTGGTTTTATCCTTCCTATTATCTGAGCACAACCTTGAAAGATAGAATAAATGGTGTTTAAATTCTTTTGAGTGAAGTTTGCTCAGTGACTCACAGGTAATTTATAGGCCACTTTTGCAAAGTAGTCTTTGTAAAGAAGCTGGAACATTATCCTTAATCTAGACAGTTTTTGCACAGGATTTTTTTAGTAACAGCCTCTTCCTGGCCCATCTGAACTACCCAGTGCTGATGTGTGAGTAAACAGGCATCCTTCACATGCCATCCAGTATGACAGGTGTTCAAGCTGGAGAATCATTCCTACTTTGGTGGCCTGAAATGCTTACTGTTCCATCTGGAGTTTTCTTCTGCATGTTACTGCTTCAGCTGTCCCAAAATGGTGTTAATTTGTCATTGGGTGTGGGATGTGACTGCCCTTTTGGGCACAAATCCACCAGCTCAACTTGGCAGCATCAAATTATTCACCATGTAAACTGCCACTTCACAAACAAGCCCTTGGCTTGTCTGTCTCATCGTGGGGCCCTTAGGGTAGGTGTGCCTTCATCATTCACCTCACACAGCAATGCCAGCTGATCCTTCTTCGCCATCGTACTTTATCGGACCAGTAATTAGGGGACTCATATACTGCTTGGCTGACCCGGGCTGACAGCTCTTCTCTTGCTGTGAAGATCTGAACCTGAACCTTCACTTCCCAAGTGGTCGGGTTTGGGTTCCGCAGAGCATCTGCTCTGTCCTGTTGAAGCTCCTCCCCTCCCCATCTTTTGTTCTTTGGGACAGAGAGGAACTGTCACTGCAGCTTCCAAATTAGGGACTTCCACATTTCAGTGCCTGTAGGATGTGCCTCGTGATGCCTACTCCTAAGACTTCTTCCTACTGATCTAGCAGTGGGAAGGGCCTCAAAGTAAAAGTAAATGTCATTTGCAGGACTTAACAGGCAAAAAGAGTTGATGATTTGGTCTAATAGTTTTCCAGATGGTAGCTTCTAATATAATGGTTGAATTGAAATAGAAAGCAGAAAAATCTGGATAGTAAATTGGATAAAAGCATGTGACTGTGCTTGGCTTCCAAGCATGCATAGCATTGAATCACAGCTTTAATTCTCCTGCTCAGTGTTAGCACTGAGAGCAGCTTTCTAAGACTGAAGACACTTGTCCTTCCACCAAAGTTATTTTGCAAATCCAGGCATTTGTCTTCTGAGTAAGACAGGGGGAAGAGGATGGGTGAAAAACATGATTCAAAAAAACCCCAATGTAGAGCCTTATACATTTTATTTTGGTTTTGTGTTGGGTATTTTTTAAAATTACTGTTATATTTGCTTCATTTACTGTAGGTTTATGTTTTGTTTTTGTTGTTATCTGTCAGCATTTTTGCTTTCCTGAAAGTGTTTAAGTTCATCAAGTTGAAAGATGCAAAGGCTTGGCTCAGTTTAACAGTATTGTAAGTGGATGCTGCACATGATTTCCCACACAGGTCTGGCAAATACATCTCAGTTCTGGCCCTGAAACATACTTCCAATTCCAGTTCTGGGCCTGTCTCAAGCAAAGATTAATCATTGTCTGTTGAGTACTTACAAGAAGTGAGCAAATACAACCAGAAAACCCCCAAAAATATTTTATCCTGCAGTCTTGGAAAATTCTTTTCTCAATCCAAGAATTAAATATGCCAAGGAAGAAATAGTTAAACACAGCAGTGAATGAATAAAGATGCTTTCAAGGAGTACTGTTATTTATTTTGGCGCCAATTCTACAAATATTTGAGTATATACTTAGCTTCTAAGTACTTAAGTAGTTCCATTGACTTCAGTGGGAAAACTTGCATGTTTAAAGGATACACCTATGTAAATATTTGTAGAAATGAGAATTCAATATTAGTACAGATTCTGGTGAATGTAACTAACTGGATTAACTAAAATATATTTAATTTTTGACGCTCCTGAGTCCCTTAATTTTCCTCTTCCTTAGCAAATTCTTTCCACTGAAACTTAAAGTTACGGAGATTTTGTGTGAATAAAATTGGTTAATACATTAAAAGTGCACACACTTTCCCCTTTATAAGTTAAATCCGTACCTCTTTTTCTTTTTCTCATTTACTTTTCGATCATTTGCAAAGAATCCAAATAGGTACAGGGGTTATTATTGCATTATCAATTGCAATACAGTCTAATATCAACTGCGATGGACACCAGGTGCCCGACTTTTGTAAGTCAGCAGCTTTTCCTGTTATGATTAAAACTTTCTCCTGGCCCCAATGGTAATTACTGTGGTTCTGTGTTTAGTGCAGCATGCATTCCCTCAGTTTTTGAAACTCCACCAGCAGCTTTGGTTTTGGATGCATTCAAAGATGGGAAGATTTCTGAAGTACAGGAGAATACACTCCATGATCCACTGAGTGCCACTTTACCTGCTGATTCAGTTCATGGAGTCACCTTGACACAGCTGCAGGTATCTCATATTTTGAAAACTTTGTTTCGCAAGTCACAAAGAATGTTCTCAGTAAAGTTAAATAGATGAAACACTGTAAGAGAATCAAAACTGGATGATGTGATGCCATGAAAATGTTGCAAACTGAGTAAGCCACAGAGACACAAAGAAGGGGGGAAAAAGCCCCAAACACCAGCTTCCTTCTGAGCTACACAACAGTCTCACAGACTGCAGAAGAATGTTAAATGTGCTTGGGAGGCAAACAGAGCATGCAGCTGTAATGCCAAGTTCCTAGAAGAAATTTAATTTGCTGTGAGATGCTAAGCCCCCTCACTTTCACTGCAGGTAGGGGTTACTTAGCACAGCTGATGAGACCAACAATGTTTCACAAAACAAAAATAATTTGTGATTCTGTGATTTAATACCGGAGCTGTTCTTTTTTCTCCAGAACCAGATCACCCTGAGTGGCAGAGTGCCTCACTTGGGCAAATACGTATTTGTGGTACACTTCCATCAGCCAGCACACCCGATGTTCCATGTACAAGTCCGTGTGAATGCAGGACATACGTGGTCAGGTAGGCATCTAAATTTGATCTAACCCCTTCCCTTTCTCAGCATTTTGAGGTATGGAGCTGTGGTAGGTTGACCCTGGATGGACACCAGGTGCCCACCAAGGCTGCTCTGCCGCTCCCCTCCTCAGCTGGACAGGGGAGAGCAAATATATCAAAAGGCTTGCGGGAAGAGATAAGGACATGGTGAGATGACTCACCAGTTACCAACATGGGCAAAACAGACCTGACTTGGGGAAAATTAGCTTAATTTATTACCAATCAAATCAGAGTAGGGTAATGAGAACTAAAGCCAAATCTTCAAACACTTTCCTTCCACCTTTGTTTTTTTCCTGGCCTGAGCTTTACTCCCATATTTCTCCAACTCTTCCCACGGAACAGCACACGAGGATAGGGAATGTGGGCTGCGGTCAGTTCATCACACGTTGCCTCTGTTCCTTCCTCCTCAGCAGGGAACTGCTCACACTCTTCCCATGCTTTAGTGTGGGATCCCTCACATGGGAGGCAGTCCTCCACCGACTTCTCCAACATGAGTCATTCTCCTGGGCTGCAGTTCTTCACTAACTGCTCCAGTGTGGGTTCCTTCCCTGGAGTCACGAGGCCTGCCAGGAGCCTGCTCCAGTGTGGGCTTCCCAGACATTCACAGACCCCTTTGGGCATCCACCTGCCCTTGCATGGGCCTCCTCCACAGGCTGCAGGTGGATCTTTTCTCCAGCACCAGGAGCACCTTGTCTCTGTCCTTCTTCACTGACCTTGGTGACTGCAGAGCTATTTCTCTCATGTTCTCACTCCTCTCACTGGCTGTAGTTGCTCTTAAGAGCTGTTTTTTCCCTCTTTCTTAAATATGTTATTCCAGAGGCACTACCATGGTCAGACCCAGCCTTGGCCAGTGTTGGATCTGTCTTGGAGCCGGCTGGCATTGGCTCTGTTGGACATGGGAGAAGCTTCTGACAGCTTTTCATAGAACCCACGCCAGTAGCCCCCAGCAACCAAAACCTTTTCACATAAACCCGATATATTTTTTCTTCTAGGTACTTTCAATGCTTCATTCTGCCCTCACACTTCTGGCTGTCGGGTTCAGGTGATTGCAGAAAACCAAATTGAGCTTGACATTTCTGAACCCAAGGTTTCTGTGACAGTGATGATACCGAATGGAAGAATGCTGGTTCTGGTACGTGTGTTACATAAATGTACTTGAAATTGTTATTCTCAGTTTCACCCTTCATTTAGAGATAGATGCCAAGATGAAAGCCAAAAAAAATAATTTTTAAATGTTGTGTTTAAGATTTTTAGGATCTTTTGCACTGCTTTTGGTGTTATTTTAAATTTTTAAGATACTCCTCACTGTTTTTATTGTACACTGCTTGTAGCACCACAACTTTGAGGAGAATATGCAAAGTTTATTTTCCTATTTTTTGGTTAAAATCTTACAGGTTTTGAAAAAATCCAGAATGTATAATGAAGCAACATTTAAATATGTAAACGCCTTAGCTTGTGACTTTTCATTTTTCTCTGAAATGTACAACTTAGCTTTCTTATTGTTTTAAGGAAAATATCTTAGTTGTTCCAGCAGATACCTACAGTTACAAAATTCTTGCCAAAAATACAGTGGACAAGTCATTTGATTTTATCAGCCAATGTGGAGGAAACAGTTTTTATATTGAGTAAGCATCACTTTCTAAAACACTGAACATTGACAATAAACTGGGAATAATACTTTTACTCTGTATTAAAGAGCTGTCTTAAATCCCTGTAATTGTGCTACATTAAAATGCTTTTCATGGCTTATGCTGGCCCGTTAAATTTCCATGAGTCATTTTTCCATGACTTTCTATTGCAAATGCAATGTAAAGGTAGAGCTTTATTGCTCACAGTACAAAGGAGGAAAATCTATGTCATCTTCCTGTCTTGGGTATTTCCATCTTTGGTATTTGGTATTTTGCTTGGCATGTCTGAACTGATACAACTAATACTTGCACTTGCTATGAAAAAACCTCTTACCTGCATGTTCAAAGCCATTCACCCCTGATTTAATTAAAGTCTATCCTTGCATGTGTGCTGATGCCATCCTTATGTCAGACCGTTTGAAAGACAGAACCCTTATTTACTGAACCACTGCAAAGCACTCTCATAACAATTCCTGAGTGCCAGCACTTACGTGATTTCTACTTCAATTTAAATAGCCCAGAACGATCATCGGCCTTCTGTAAGGACTCTGTAAGGTCACTGGTGGCTTTCTACAACAACGGAGCCCTGCCATGTGATTGCCACAGCGCAGGTGCCGCGAGCCCTACGTGCAGCCCCCTGGGAGGGCAGTGTGTGTGCAGACCCAACGTCATCGGTCGCCGCTGCAGCCGATGCCAGACCGGCTACTATGGATTCCCGTTTTGCAAGTGTAAGTACGTGCTTGCACTCCTTCGGCTCCTGACCCGACCACCTGCTTAATCCTCTGAATTTACGGCCGATGTTGACTCTTCTCTGTAGAGCCTGATCCTGTGAGAGGCTGGTCAAGCCGTTTTAGCTTCACCCCAGCATAGCTCTCAGTTTAAGGCAGAAGAAATCCCATTCCCCTAAGGCACACCTAGTTCATGGTGTGCCCTTGCATGTGTTGTCTGATCAGGTGTAGAAGGCTTACAGCTAAACTGGTTAAAATCCATATTGCCTCTATTTCACTGAAATGGATTTTTTCTGCACTGGCTGCTAAATAAATTCCAAGTTGTTAATGTTTAATCCCGTTTTACACCTTCAAGCTTTTCCATAGATAATCAGAGACACAGCATTCCTAAATCCTCATAATGTGATATATGTTAATAGCACCAACATATCTGTAGATTACACTAGCAATCCTCCACTGCCTTCCTAGATGCTATACTTGATGTATATAAACATTGCTTTACAAAAGTGGTGCCCTTAACACCAAAACTACTTTTTTAATCCTTGTCAGTTTTGGCAAGGGATAACCAATGTCTGTGGTAAAGTTAAGCAACCAGTCCGTGGTCAAGAGCCAAGCACTAAATCTGTTCTTTCAAACTATTGTTGCAGTCATATTGTTGGAACTTTAAACTAGTGAGAGAAAACAGTCGTGTCTTCTATACATAAAGGTTGTGTGTATTTGTTGCATATTCAATAAGAGTTGATTGTTGTAAGATGAGATGTGATTGATTTGTAGAACAATTTCTTTGATCTAGTATGCAACTGCGGGCAGCGTCTTTGTGATGACATGACTGGTAAATGCATTTGCCCTCCACGAACTGTGAAGCCAAAATGTGAAGTATGTGAGAAATACTACTTCAGCTATCACCCCCTTGCTGGCTGCAAGAGCTGTAACTGCTCAGAAAAAGGAGTTGTTGATGTGGCAAGTCCAGAATGCGATAAAACCAGTGGGCAATGCAAGTAAGTTTGGGTTATGTGCATTATAAACAATACGTGAATGGTTTACTTCAATGCTCTTTCCAGGTGTTTGGAGAGGGTATGGGGAATGCAGGGCATTCAGTCTTCAGCATGAGCAAAGTGGATTTTATCCATTGTGAACAGCTGTAAACTAACCCAAGCTTTGTGGAAGACTGAGGTCCCCATAATTATTCATATGCTCTCAATTCCCCATTTTTCTGTTAGCAAGTGCTTGCCTTAAGTAATGCACAGGCACATTTTCCAGCTATAAATCTTCTTTGAGCTCTGCTCTACCTATGTTCAACATCCATATTTTGCACCTTGGTGTACAAGGAGAGTAGTTCTGCACTGCAAGCACTGAATAGCTGTAGAAGTCTAATTCTGTGGTGAGCATTTTTAGCCTTCAAGGTCAAATCCATTCCTAGTCAGTTCCATCGCCATTTAAAATGTCACACTATGCAAAATCTGAGAATAATACTAACACTCTGCTTTTCTCTGTGGAAATCATAAAGTTGTGTCGTAGCCATGCAATCCTTTCAAATATCCACCTGCCTGTTGTTTTATTTTCCCTTCCTTACTCCATTCCTACCTCCCTTATTGACTTTCTCCTCCATGTTTGTTGATAAAGATGCAAACCAGGAATAACAGGACGTCGGTGTGATCAGTGTGCTCCTGGGACTTACGGTTTCCCTAACTGTGTGCCATGTAGCTGTAACAGAGATGGAACAGAACCGGATGTTTGCGATCCCCAGACAGGAGTTTGCCTTTGCAAGGTCAGATAAATCAAATTACTTCTGCATTCACAAGCATCGTTTGCATGTCAGTGACTATTTCATATATAATGGGGTGAATAAAGTGAGTTTATAATTATGTTTTCAGTAAAAATTAAATGCAGCTGTAGAAAGCTGTCACATTTCGCAGTATGTGCGCAGATTATCATGGTAGCATTAAATACCATTTTTAATGACTTCAGTACCTGTCAGTTGTACAGGTGGTCTTAGGTTTTGCAGGATGTTAGAGGGCTGCAGAGTAGATGTCCATTGATTCACTGAAGCAGTCTGTATCCTGCACAGATCCACTTCATCCATCTGCATCTTGCCTTTTGGATGTTAACCAAGTCCCATGCTTTTTTTAGCCATATTATGTCAGTTGACATTTTACCACATCATTATAGCTAGGAAATCTTCTTTTGTTCTGATCTGCATTAAATGTGATAAATACAAATGTTCACAAGTGACCTTTTATATTGTGGGTTTGCAAAACCCAGCAGGAGGGTTTTGGAGAGGAAGTTACCAGCTGTCTCTGACTAATATTTATTACTCAGTGGTTCACATTATAAACTGGAAAGACAGCTCATAGGATAGCCTCCAAGACAGTTTTATTTACATTTGGAATAAAGTCTATGCAGACAATCACACATTTTCATTCATTTGTTTCTATACATTTAAATAAATATTCCTTCATAAGATTTGTTTCATGTACAGGAAGTTTTGGGGACCTCAGCAAAGCAAAAAGAAAAGCACTGAAATTTCTTTGAACTGTGCCTTAACAGGAAAATGTTGAAGGTGCAGTATGTGACATTTGTCGACCAGGATCTTTTTATCTGGACCCTTCCAACCCCAGGGGATGCACACCTTGCTTTTGTTTTGGGGCAACCAGCAACTGTCGCAGCACGGATCGTCGTAGAACCAAGGTGTACCAAAGATTTTTTTCTTCTCTATCATGAACTTATACTTGTTCCATTAAGGAAATTTCAGGTTACTTCCAAAGTTGAAAGTATATTTTATTAGTTTCTAATGATGAGAAATATTCTCCAAGCAATTCTCCAATGAAGATTCAGTGCGGCCTTCTTAAGATTAGTTGTAGTGTTGCCTTTCCCTGGGCTTGAAATCAAAAGCCAAACACGGTTAGAGGGGAAAAGAAGGGTTTTACCTCGGTATTTATTTAAGGTTCCTCAGGTGCACCACATCCACATATAATGCACTGAAATGCACCCCAGGATGCACATCGAAAATGCACCCACACAATGATTTGCGTATACAGTTACAGACCTTGCACATCAGCATATCTATCACAGATTCCCCAGTGAGAGGTTCAAGAGAAGCCCCATCCTGCGGAACCTTTCCCCTGCATGGGCCTATCTTGGTTTACAGAATGTGTTCTGGAGAGGTCCTTGGTGTCTGGGGCTTTCTGACCCCCAGATGCGAGGCTTCCAAGATGTTTGGTCTCTTGGCTTAAGGAACTTTGGGTCTAAGTGAGTTATCAGACTTGGGGAATTACAAGTATGTGGGCTAAAAGCACTAAGGATACATAAAAGCTGTATAAAAGGGTATATAAAAAAGCAAAAAATCATCATGGCATCCTCAGTCTGAAAGTGCCGTTCCGCAGAAATGGCCCTTTTCACCTGATTGTTAACAAGTCACTAGTTGGACTGAGGTTGAGCGGGCCTTTATCTTGCTTGCTTTATCTTCAAACTGTGTGTCAGTGATCTCCTTCAAAATGCTTTGATAAGCACTTATCATTTTACATGTCTATGTTATAGATGCATTCTTAAGAATTACGACAGATTCTGCAGATTGTAAAAATTGTCTTTCTTCCCACCCTATAAGAGACATGATGTCAAGTGTGAGAAACAATGATTTTTAATAACATAAATGACAGTAAAATGGCTGAAGACTGGAAAAAAAAAAGCAACACCTACTTGAAAAAAATGCAAGAGAAAGGAAAGGAAAAGAGAGGAGAGCTAGAATGGTGGATGAAGAGTTTAGTTAAGGTTTAGACATAGACTGGATGCAATCCATATTGTGCCCTTTACTATTTACATGCAAAAGGTGAAAATGTGGCCTAAATGAAATCAGTAGAAAATTTCCTGTAGTCATTACTTGTTCTCACCAAAAACTGGTTATGAAAACATGTCTGTCTTTTTGTTTTATTGCTCTGGCCAGTTAAGGGCAACCTGCCAGAACGCAGAACTGTTCTGGTACATATACATTATGGTCTCTTTCCTCCAACATAATGATAAATAAAAAGAGGCATGGTCTTTCATGAAACAACAGCCATAAACATAAAATGTGTGTTAAAGAGCCAGAATACTAGGCTACATTGCCTGCCACTCCAAAATGTCATGCCATGTCCCCTCCCTAACAGTTAACCTGGTCCAAACTCTGTTGTTTAGGTTAATACCCTGGGTTTGATATTGCAATGGACTTAAAAAAGCATCTCCAAATGATATCCTTGGGTTTGTGTGCACAATTCCCAGTCACCCCCAAAAGGCTATGTCTTCATGTGGCTGAAGATAGAATTTAGTTTCCAGGTGACAAACCAAATGCCTGCATCCCAAGTAGTCCTGGCACATCTTTACATTTACACTCTCTTTTGATGTCTATGCAACATTCATTGTGTAAAGATTTAGGCTGACTCTGAAGGGGTTGTATCTCATGCTCAGGGAATTACAGAGGCTAAACAATTTCTTCTCATTACTTGGTGCTGGTAAAGTTTAATACAGGATGAGACAAACTTCTGTTTCCTTTATGTATTTCTCATTAGTTTGTGGACATGAGGAACTGGCATTTGGAGGCAGTAGATGAAAATATTGACATTCCAGTCACTTTCAATCCAGTCAGTAACAGTGTGGTGGCTGATGTTCAAGAATTGCCTGCTTCTGTGCAGAATTTGTACTGGAAAGCACCACCATCCTACCTGGGAGAGAAGGTAAATGCCACCTAATTCATCTGTTTTAATAACATAATCATTTTTTGGCCAACATTGTTGATGAAGAGTCTCACTGTTTTTCTTAGATAAGTTTCTCTCTCTTCCCTTGTCTTTCTAACCTGTCATGCCAGGAATCACAACATTTTACTTCTGACTATGGTGTTGCAATTAACCAGTAACACTGAATTAATCATATTGCTTGGTGCCAGACAGGTCTTTATGTGAATAGCATCATCAAGAGCTCAATGGCTCAAATGGCTCAAGGAGCTGGTACCTTCAGCTGCTTTTCTGAAGCCCAGAACATGTAGAACTTGCCAGTGTGGCTACTCTGAAACCCAGAACACAGAGGGCTTGTCAATCCTTTAGATTCTCTGGAGTATGTCTTGGGCAGATTTCCAAAAGAATAAAAGGTGATTATGTGCTCAGTGACACACAAAAAACCCCCAACTTTTTGCTTTTGGTATATTGCTTGGGAAGAGCATCAACTGGTTTTCTACCCTTTGTGTTCTTTGGGCTGCCTGCTGCTCTCTCGACTCATGCATGGGAGCAGTCTCCTGCTCATGGTTAATACCATCAGCATCTCAGCCTGAGGATCACACCGGGGACTTTGCTAATGGTGACTTGCAGGCCCAGAGCCCCCCTCTTTGGAACTCTGACAGTGCCAGTACTTACCAGCCAGTTGCAGGACACACAGGCTTCTCAGGTGCAATCCTGCTGACACATGAGAGAAAACAAATGGTGTAGACACCAAGGCATGAAAGATGGTACAATTTTTTTAAGTTTCTCCTAGTCCTCATTTTAAAGACTAGAGCAGTATTTTTCCTCCTGCTCTCCTATGCTCAGAGCTATGTATATCTCAGGTGAACAGCACATTCCGTTAGGGTGCTTTTTGTTGATGTTATAAAGGTTCTTGTTTCAGTGCCTACAAATTATTTTTGAAAGAAATTTCATGTTAAAGCATACGTTATCACCTGCAGTGTTAAACCAAAAGTACTTTCGTTGTTCCATAACAAGATATAAAGCAGGCAATAACCCTTTTTAAACAGAGCTATTAAGATCAGTGCTATGAGTTTTATGTTGCATGTCACAGTATCTGCCTAGGCCTGCCATGACTTGCTTTTATTTACAGTGACAACACTGCAAATAAAATAGTTCTAATTTGGGTCCTGCTTTTGCTGTACGCTGTGCATGAGTGTATATTTTAGCACAGGCAATACTGCAGTAATGAATGTCCCACCAAAATGCTATCTAGCTGTGAGTTTACAAGTTGATAAATTTACCAATTCACATTATTGTGTTTTGAATATGTCAGGGTTTGGTCTGCTTCCAGTGATAGCATCTCTTTTGGAAAATATGAACAAGATCACTTCAGCTATTTTTCATTATGATGAGGGTATAAATACTGTTTTCCATTATCTGAAACCTTTTAACTGGTTACACTGGAACATTTATATTTAGCAGAGTGTATTTTCTTTCCTCTCTCTGTCTTTTGTTTACAAAGTTAAAAGTGAATCACATGTAAAATGTATAGCAGTACAGAAACTAAGAGTAATTGAGAAATTGAGATCATATTGTCCCTATTTTCTTTTATATTTTAACATTCTATTTAATAGACCACTTTTGATGTTAGAAAATTAATACTGCACATACAGAATACAGAGGTTAGTTTGTAACACCAATATTGTCCTATAAAAAAGTGAAAAAGAAGTAATTTAACAGCCTCTCAAATGGTGCAGTTCTGAAATATGTTAAACAAGAAATCAACTCTAATTTGAGTTTTCTTATGTTTGTTTAAAAGAATTTATACATGCAGGGTGGTTTTGTTGTGTTGGAAAACTATAGCCAGTCTTCCAAATGATGCTTTTGAAAATGCAGCTGGCTAAGGAGAATAGCGTTAATTATGGACCTGTGATCCAAGGAACAAGTTTAATGTTGAGATGTCAATATTTTGTTTGTAATTCATCAGAGTATATGGGAAGGGGTAGATTGAAGGTGGTGCTTACCTGTAGAACAGCAGAACCTCACAAAACAATTCTTCCATGGCAAAACCAAGGATAAGAACAAATGACAAAGGGTGCAAACCGAAGTAGTACATCCATGGCAGAATGCCTGATTTCACTTAGTACCCACAAACCTTCCTCTGAGGCTCTTCTTGGAGCAAAAACTACCTAGGCTGTGCCTTGGGCTTCCTTTGCTCCCAGTGTGTTTTGTCCTGAGGCCCTCACACAGCTCCCAGGGAAGTGCTGTGTTTGTCGGGTGATTCAAACACGCTTGCCTGCACCTGTTCTGGGCAGCAGCCCCGTGTTTGGTTGGGTTTGAGGCTGCCTGTGGTCACCTCTCGTTGAGCCACAAGAATTGTGATTTCAGCTCAGCCTGCAGCCACAGTCTGCTTACAACAGAGCTTACACCAGTAGAAATCCTGTCCTGAAGATGGACCAAAGATTTCCTGCTTGGATTCACATTTGCAGTACATTTAGAAAATTCTGGCCTATGAAACCCATCTTTAAACGTGCTTAGTCTGACTTCTTTTTATCTGTGGCTGTTCATGGGGTTCACCGCCACTTTCACTGTCAGTCTGATGTCTGCTCTTGATGCACCAAATCTGTTCTGTAGAGTGAGGGGAAGAACAATGTTCACGTGGACGTGTGATTTCTCCATGCACAGGTGGTGTGAACCCAAGTGTGAAAAAAACCCCCATGATGCAGGTAACCTTTCAGACAAAATATCTGCTCAAAAAGTTATGTCAGATACACACAGTAAACAAAACAGAGACTAATTTCTTACAAACAACAATATTTTCATATCTTTTCTGAAGAACAAAGAGCAAGTGTTTTATTTGTAGTGCTGGAAGATGAGATAAACTGGAATACAAATTTACATTATTATCAAGCAATAGTGCAGTAAAGTATCTCTGGTCTTGTGCATTTTATTGCAGCTTTCTTCATATGGTGGCTTCCTAAGTTACCAAGTGAAATCTTTTGGCTTACCTAGTGAGGGCATGGTTCTTCTGGATAAGAAACCTGATATACGACTAACAGTAAGCTTTGAAATACTGTTTTTTCTTATAAGCAACACAAATACCATAAATTTTTTATGTTACTTGACAACTATGGCAAATTTTGCTCTTATAGTGTACTTAACTATTAAGCAACTTGCTATGTTTCTATTAAAAGTGATTTTACTGCATTTTGCTCAAAGCCAGCAACACATCTGTCTCTTTTGCCAAAGTACCATATTATTAAGCATAGCTGATTTGAGAGCAAGTAAAAAGATAAAACAGGATTTTCTCTGTAGAATATGCCTGTGGGAAAAAAAAAAAATAATGAATGCATTGCACACTTGTCAACAAGTATGGCATCATCTCTGCAAAAGATGTCCTGGATTTCATGTGTAATTAATCTCATTTTCTGTGAGAATTTTTTTTTTGCATAAAACTAAGCATAATTACAAGGCTTCAAGGGACTGAAATAAAAATGCAATTTAGGTTAACAGGTTTTTAATTTAACCACTTTAGGGCCAAAATTGAAATCTTTAACTGTTTGTTGAAATTCTCAAGGGTGAGTTTTGTTTCCTCAGACCATCAGAAATACTAATTCAATATTCTTCGATTCTTATTGGGAAACATACCTCATAAACTACTACCATAATACCCATAGTTGCTGGTGCACCAGGATGTAAAAGAGAGTGTTTCAAACTGCAAAACCATTTTTATTCTAAAGTAATAGCTAGTTCCTGTTAAAATTGATCAGCACTGATTTGATTCACTTGGTGCTTTACTTGAAAACAAGGTTGTTAATAGGCAAAAGCAGTGAAAACCTTGCTGGCGCTGGAACACCGTGCTCACTATACCACTTTCCTGAGAAAAAGAGGTACAGTTTTCCTAGTATTACTTAGTTTTAATCCCCCAAAGAACAGGATTAATGTGCTTCACCAAATTTTATTGCATCTGAACACTTCCCATAACAAGCAGTGAAACAACAATGTTATATCCTCATTCTCACATAGGGCCATCAAATGGAAGTTGTTTATATGGATTCCAACAGCCCACTGCCTGATCGTCAATATTATGGCCGAGTGCAGCTGGTTGAGGTAAGAACTGCAAAGGGAATGGCCTTCTCTTTTCCTCCCAGAATCGCATAAAAATACACACATGCAGAATATGTGCAGAAATGCCAAATACTTGGTAACGGTGATGAATATAAACTTTAACACTGTAGACCTTAAATACGAAGAGCATTTTTTATCTCTCTTTACTGCCACGTTGAACCTGGGTTCTGGCTCATGACACCTAACTTTAGCACCTCTGAGTTAGGCATCTTGTCCAGTGTAGCCCTTAGCACTCCCTCCAGGGCCAGAGGAGTAACACTGAATCAATCCTCAATAGAAGGTGATTCATTGCAACCACAGACTGTACTTAATAGGTATGGAATGAATTGTTATCTGTTTTCCTTGGTGTCTAGGTACCTAGTTTAGAATGGGGTGTCCAACATTCAGGTGGGTGAATTTAGCCGGGATTATTCCTGCCTTAAACCTGTGCTCAGAAGGTCGAACTGTGTTATTTATTTGTCTCATATGCAGGCAGAAAAGATGTTTCTTCAAGCCAAATTCCATTTTCAATAATGCCGTGTTTAGTAGCAGCAAGACAACATGTGAAGGCAGCCCTGAAAGATTGGGTTTGTAGGACTTCACTTAGTCTTAAAAATAAAAGCAGTTTCCTTTACCCATTAGTGGTTTGGTGGGTGATTCTCAAAGAAATTTGGATGACTGAAGAAGAACCTACAGGCTTCTTCATTTTTCAATACCTCAAAGCCATACTTACCTTGCACAGTCAAAGCTACATCGCTTTCTTTATGCTCATTATTCTTCTTTCCTCCTATCCTGAGTCTGTTCTCCAGGACTCTATTTAACCCCACACCAACTGACACTGGATGAGTGTGTTCCGTGGATGTTTTCTCCCTTTTTCTGTCCTCTGGTCTTCTTTGAAGCTACTCTCTTTAAGAAGCTGCAGCGCTGTGCTCATTTTGTACCCTCAATGTGCAGGGCAACTTCCGGCACGCCAGCAGCGGTAACCTGGTATCCCGCGAAGAACTGATGATGATCCTGTCCAGGCTGGATGGCTTGCACATCCGGGCCCTTTACTTCACGGAGACTCAGCGCCTGACGCTTGGGGAGGTCGGGCTGGAGGAGGCCACCAGCGAGGGCAGCGGCAGCGTGGCTCACAGCGTGGAGACGTGCTCCTGCCCTCCGCAGTACGCCGGTGACTCGTGCCAGGTAGGAAGCGTTCACCTCCATGCGCTGCCATTATCTTCTGCCTACAGCTATACATACTGGGTTAGTTGGAGGAGCAGGATGGTTATTAAAGTAATTAAATGTGCTTCTTGTGTTCCTGTGCACTTTCAATGGCTCAAGTGCTTTCACTGCCTAAGAAGCACTGTAGGGTTATTCTACTCATGATTGCTTTTATGGAGCTGAAAATGTCATTTTGCATATGTAAGGCACTATAATGAGGGATTCTTCTGTGATGCCCTCTGAGAGGCTGAATAATCTCTTACTTTAATGGAGACAAGGTCAGAATTGACTTAATTGAAATCTGTGAGACTATACACAGTAGAGAAGATTCCTGATGTTTCTTACTTTAGCAGGGTCCAAGGGAAGTAGCCTGAATTCAGATAATTCAGGATAGTATTTGTATAGAAAAACATGTGAAATCTGAAATTAACATGCAAAAAATATTTGGAGATGTGTGTATGAAAGATAGTGCAGCTTTGCAAAGTAATACTATTAGCTGAAGACTGGCAATACAGCTGTATATCCTGTCCCTGATGCAGTTCCTGTAGCTGTAATTCTTTTGGTTGTCACTTTGCTTAGCTTAGAGCTTGGCTGTTGCCATGTATAAGCACCCAATGCGGCTGAATAAAGCACCAGGGAGATAAGCAGTGTACAAAGTGCACAAAATATGAGGAATTACTCTCAGAAAACGGTTGAGCGTTACCATAAAGTAGCGATTGCTGTACTAACCTTGCAAAAGCTTTTTGAATTGAGAGTGAATGAATAATATCTAGGCTGGAGCAGCTGCAGAGAGACTGAACAAAAACACGTATGGCTGGCTTACATTTCATGTGTGCATCCACTGCTCAGGACAGCTAATTCATCATCTGCAGAATAACAATTCTGGAAATATTTTTGATTTTTTCACACTTCTATTGCTCTGTGCCACAGACAAATTGATGAGCATTGAGTGAAAATTGTACTGCCATCCCATTGCTTTCAACACACTGTCTTGGTTAAACTAAGCTGTTGGGGTTTTTTTAATGAAACCTGGTGAAAATACAAAGCCAAAGGAAGTGATCAAGACATTCATGGGGTGGTTCATAAGCCCCGTATGTTTATGCAGCATTACTCAGGCGGTGATTTACTGCTCTAATCACCAAGCTCTGTCTGGCTGCCTTAGGTGGGGAGGAGGTGATGCCTGCCACACCCCGACTTAGGTATATAATGAGCTACAGGAACTGCGAGGTTACTTGTTAACCTCAGGAGCAGTACTGTGTGCTGAGCGACTTGACTCACGGATAAAGTTTAAAGGTGGGGCCCATCACGGCACAGAACCTCGTTAATCTGAGTCAGAAGCTGGAGAAGAAGGGGGCGTAATAAGAGAAGGAACGGTGAGCACCGAGGGGAGAGCAGCGAATGTTCACAGGGGAGCCAAAGTGAAGTGATGGCCCAAGCACAGAGGCCAAGAAATGCAGGATGGCTGGTTGTCACTTTAGTGTCCCTTGGGTGTTGTTCAGCACAAGATATGCAGCAGAGGCTCTCCTATCCCCACCCTCAGGAGAGGAGTCAGTGGCAACAAGTTCAAATGGATTTTTATCCGAGAGAGGTAATTTGCTCATTTTTTCTTCCTCGCTTGCTTCCTTCTTTCACTTTGTTTTTAAATGAACTAATTTTGTAACAACTTATACATTACTTTATATAGAAGTAATGAGAAGTTAATCTAATCTCAAAGTACTTTACTAACAAAAGTGTGTACAAGAGGTTTCTTTTAAATTGCTGTTTACTTGAAAACAATGATCCTAAAAAGCACTTGAAAGTGCCTGCAGCTTTATCTTCATGTGGAATCAATTTATCATTTGTGTGGAATCACAAATGGTGCTTCAAAAACAAAGTGCCCACGTACTCCAAATGTATCATTTTAAAGACAGCATAAATAGAAAAACAAAAGGCTGTACAGATTTTTTTTCCAAATGCAATTAGATGTATTTTTTTAAAGTGTGATTTATTTATCTCTCCAAAAGGAGACTTTAAGGAAATAAAATTTATATGCATTGGAGCATATATTTTACTTAGTCATGCTGTTTAATGTATTTCAGGCCCTGGTTTCTTCTGAAGCTGTATATATTGGCTCCCTGTTGTTCAGGGGAAATATTCACCCTTTAAAAAATGTATCTGAAAAACTTCAACTGTCCATGCTAAATTTAGTCTTTGCACACAGTGAAGTCAGTATTCAAAGCTGTTGATATTAGTATCCTGCATACTTCTGTGGTTTTCGTTGTTTTTTTTTTTCAATTATGCCACCTGTAGAGAAGGCAAAGGTGCCAGTAGCGATTGTTGTTTCAACAGCAGTAACTCGGTATTCCGTTTGGGATCTGCCTTGTGAAAGATGAATATTTTTTTCCCTCTGGTAGTTCTCTCATTGAAAAACTCTCTGGTTAATCCTGCCTCTGCATAAATACTTACACCTCCAACCACTGGAATGTGATTTGTGACACCATCCCACAGACCCCTTGCTCTTCAGATTGGTCCCATCAGTCTTGGTGGTGCAGTGACTATGAGAAAAGATTTATGGCCTTAGAGTTCAGCTGTCTCTTGTTTTCTGCATGTTGTTGGGGCCAGCCCCTGCCCGTGAGGCAAAGGCAAGGCACAGGTACAGCTCACAAGAACATTGCCGGAGGCAGGAACCTGGGAGGTGCTGGCTTCGTGGGGAGTACAGCTCCCTCCCTGCTTCCGTGCAGCCTCTGATCTTCCTTGCACCACACCAGCTTAGTTCCTAGGGAAAAAGTGCTACAGAATAGAAAGGATAGACTTATATCCAGTCATTTTTAGTGTGGTTGGTGCGGCAGGACTATGCCAGGAGAAAGTAGGTGTGAATTTTTGGTCTCTATACAGGAGGGCTTCATGCCCAGGAGGAATTCCTTGTGCTTTCCCTGCCCGTGCCAAGCATGAACCTGGTTTTAACATATGAGTTACTACCTCCCTGCTATGGGCAAACAAACTTGATGTCTCTTGCTTCATCCATAATGTCCCTCTGGTTCAGCTCCCTGTTTAAATCCAACTGTGATCTGACAGGCTGTGCTCCTGCTCCTGTGCCCTGAATAGTTGGAACATTCTTCTCATGCTTCCCCGGGCTCCAGGGCAAGCCTGTACTTAGAAATTAGACAACTGTATTTTTTGTTACATCACCTAGCTATGTCTAGGTGTGGCTTTAGCTCTTGGTAGACTAAACTGTGAAGGTCAAGATGAATGTATGTAAAAGGTATCCAGCATTATTTCCAAGGAATACACTGTAGTGAAACTAATATCAAGATATAACCACTAATTAGTGAGTTTTCCAGATGTTCGTCTTTAAATTTACGCTACAGTGTTATCATACTCAAATAGTTTTCTCTGGTTTAGGAAGCATATTCCACACCTTTGTATATAGCCAGAGGAAACGTGTTTTGCTGAGGTTAGAGTCAAAATGATTAAATCATGACTACCAAAGTGTCTAAAGCATAGGGTTCAGATGAAATTTGTTCATCTCCATTCATTTCTATTTAATGCATTAAAAAACCTAAAAAACATTATGAGCTGAGGAGAGCTTGGAGGGAAATGTACACCTTCAGTACTCCTTGGAAATGGAAAATGTTTTCAAAATACATTTCTCATAATATGTAAAACTTTACACCAATGCTCACCAATTTTTTTCTTTCTGCTTGCTGTCCAGGAGTGCAGCATTGGATTTTATCGTGAGAATAGGGGATTATTTGCTGGACGCTGTGTGCCCTGCAACTGCAATGGAAATTCAAATAGATGTCAAGATGGTGCTGGAAAATGTATTGTAAGTAATTAGTAACATTCAATAAATTAATGGGAAGAAAAGGAGAAAAAACCATTTATCTTACTGCAGTATGGACCATAAAATATTGTTAAATTCCAAGCAACTAAGAATAATCCTTGTGTGCCTCATCCTCTAAATTTTATATTGTTAATGAGCATAAGATGCGTATACTTAAATGTACATTTAATGTAACTGTGTGATTGGAATAATTTGTGTCCTTATCTTCATTTTTTCTTTCCCCTGTAATTTTTGTTAGCTCCTGGTAGAAAAAAGTCACCACACTTGTACATAAGGAAATGCTTGTAGTTAATTATAATAAATATGGGTCTTATCCTGGCATCTGCAGTCCTGAGCTTTTTACGAATATTTGTATAATGCTGACAAACAGCACATTCATGCATAGCATAGTCTTTGCAGGATCTCTGGTTTAAATCAGCTTCAGTGCATCTCCACTAATCATAGTGTACAGCTAGGTGGGTTAAAAAGTATAGAATTAAATAAGATGAAATAAAAGTAATAGAAGTTAGATTAATTACAAAATTTCAGCTGTTACAGAAGATGTCATTGGGCAGATGTTGCTCCCCAGCACACTGCATTAAACCCAAAGCAGCCCCATGGGAGTGGATCAGCCCTTAGTAATGAAAGTGTGACACTTGGCTGACTGTGCTTCCCCAGTCTATATCCATGATGCCTCTTTGAATAGTTTGTCTTGAAAAATTCCCCCTTAAAAACTTTTTGACTAATTTTTCATGTACTGTGTAAACAAGAACCTTGCCAACATCTTTCATGGTCTGTCTTTTCTGTTACTTCTTCCCTGTTCGCAGTGCATCCATTCTGCCTGCGGTGCATTCCTGCACATTATGTCATTCTCCCCGACTTTGTTTCAGCCAGCCGTGGTGCTTTACTGGAAACTATAAACCAATTCAGCACATTCTGAGAGATGACTTACAGGCTGCTGCTTTGGAGGGGCAGGGCAGGCCATGACAGGAAAGTTCTGCAGCACAGCAAGAAAGATCAGGAAGTTTCATTTCAGATTAGTATTATGAAAGCAAATTTTACTTTCACCTCATAAAGTATGTGATCTAGGTTTTCTTTATCCCATCCTTCTCACAGCTGGATTAACTTTCAGGTAGATAGAGCTAAATCAGCCCTTGGTCCCAGGACAAGATTTAGGGCAAGCAAAGTCATCCAGAATAATGCAAAAAATGAAAGCCCTGAGGGCCTTTATTTCCATCATGAACCTCTGCCTAACTAAGAGCAAGTTTGTCTCTCTTTAGAGGAGCCATGGGACAAAACCTGACGTGGTGCAGAGAAGACGAGGCTTCCCGCTGTGAAGCCGTCAAGTTCTACATCCAAAGTGCAAACCTTATTCAATTTGCTTCCTGCTCCTCACCTGGAGCCCCTGACCTGAGTACCTACATTTGTCAGTGTCTCTCCAGTGACAGTCTCCAGAGGAGGCTTTGTGAGGGAGGCTAAGCCCAGGCTGGCTCCTTCCCTGTGGCAGCAGCACAGCCCTCCCTGGCTCAGGCAGTCGCTCTCCTGCTGCTGCGTGCTGGTGGAAGGAGAGGCGCGCACTGCCCTGCTGCTGGAAGCAGGGGACAACGGAGGGCAGAGGAGATGGAGGAGACTGGACCTGGTTCTCATGTCTAGGGAAAAGGCATCTCTCTGCCATTAATCAGGCTTTGTGTCCTCGTGGTCCCTGCCCTTCCTCCTGGAAGGCACATTCCCTCAGCAGCAGCATGGTGCCAAGACTTGCTGATCCCATGGCATGTTGCTTCATGTCATGTACGTAACCTCAGTGGTTCTGCTGTGGCCCCGCCACACTCTACCCTGACTTTCGTGTACCATGTGGGTGCATATGGTGTCAGCTGGGAGTTTTCCTGCAGGGTTCGCAATACTTGATGGTTTGGAGATGCTGTGACTCCAGGGGTGTCTCTGACCCTGTAAAACTTGAAGGAAGACCCATGAGGGAGTTACTGCTCTGGCTTCATTGCACTGTGCCTAGGCAGCTCCAACCCTTATATGCCATGTAGATAGAGGAGCAGCATGGCACATTTAGAGTGGCTTATAGGTGAAATAGCTGAAATTTTCTTTGCAATTACAGAATTGCTTCAGTTTCTATAGACAGAGTGAGCAAAACAAAAAGCCAGGAGATAAACTTCAGGGGGTGGGAGGAGGTTGCTCTAAGATGAACCCAACACATATATTTTAAATATATCTCTTTTACTCTTTCTGCAGATGAATTTATTATTCAGGATTATAAAAATTGACAGTAGTTTTTCAGAAACAGTCTGAATTTTCTGTTAGGTTTTTGCAGGAACATATGCACCAGCTTTTATAGAGGCTGCATTTTAAAATGGTTTCTTTGCAAACGTAGTGCTTTTCTGATACTTGGTGTTTAATTTCATGTCAAATGGCTCATATGGGAACTGGAGCTTCTCCTGTTCTTTCCCAGAACATTTAATGAGTGAGACACAGATTAAGTTGTTTAGCCAAAATGAAAACAAATTAGGGTTTACTACCTGAGGGAAGAGCTCACAGTTGAAGGAATCTGGTGTGAAGAAATGTGAAGGAGAATGCAGTTTCAGAGAAGATGGGAGAGGCAGAACTGTATCTCATTCGTAGGGGAGAGTGCCCCTCTTCTGCCAGTCATGGTAGTAGGGTCTTCAAACAGCCCTGAGCCATCAAGGTCCCTGAAATGGAACCACAGTTTGCTCAGTGACTGCTTCCAGCCAATTTCCCACTTTCTTTTTTCCATCTTTTGCTTTGTTAGTAAGCCTTCAGCTCTGTGGGACATTCAATCAGTCTGTTGCACAGAACACAAACAGTTGTAGAACTTGGGAGTGTGAATGCCTCTTGACTGCTGGTCACCTGGAATTTTTATTATGGCTGCTTACGTATTTTTATGCTTCTTATGTATTTGAACAACTTCTATTTTAAATTAGCAATGCTTTAGGTAGTGAAAAGGCAACTTCCTCATTCTGTCCTCATAAAATATAAATGTATGAGAAGTAGCACTAGAATTAAGAATGTTTCTAAACCAAGATACAATTCCCAACAATTTTATCATTAAAAAAGTGGCTCAGCTGCATCAGTTCCGGTTGTATTCTTAGCTTTTGCTTTCCATCATTTATTCCAGTTATTACAGAAAAATACAAGTAGCACATACACTGGAGAAACTACATGAAACTCAATTCTGATCTGAATCTTCTAAGAGAAACAATTTCTGTATTTATTTAATGAGATTTTTAAAGGAATCTACTTGGGCTTGATTGCATGCTTTTAGATTGTATCTGCCTTCTGATTAGTGTTAAGATGCAAAATTTAAAATTTTCTATAAATGCAGCGATTTTTAGTTGTAATATCAAGACAGAGAGAGTGCGTTAATGGAATGCACTCCTTTACTAACTGCATCTGATTGAGTTTCTTTAAAAATATGTTGAATTCAACTTGTTTATCTGTTGCTTTTCCACAAGAGGGAGGAAATTGCGCTTTCTACAGTTAGAAAACTGACTGAAACTGTTCTATCCTGGTTGTGAAGGCAGTTTGGCAATAAATGCTGGATTATGTGGAAGGACAAGAACATACTCTCTGAGTAAATTAGCTACATTTTTTTAAAATAACAGTAAAGTCATACTGAGTGGTAAAGCACTGCTAACTGTCTTGCTTGTTTCCTTTTCAAGGACTGTCAGTATAATACTGCTGGGGAGAAATGTGAGCACTGTAAAGATGGTTACTTTGGAGATGCCACTCAGGGTTCCTGCCGGGAGTGCCCTTGCCCGTATACAAACAGGTACAGTAAAAACTTGCAAGAAGAGTCAAGCAGGGGAGGGAGGAAGAAAAAGAGGGGGAAAAAAAAAGAGAGAGAAAAAAGCCCCCAAAGCCCAAACTCTGCAACCATAGGGTTATAATGATCTTCTTCTCTATTCTCATATTGAGAGCTTGGTGGTCTGTCTCACAGCATTGCCTTTTCTAGTAAGCTGAGCATTCCAGTTCTCATTCAGATCCTGAACTTCAGAGGCACACTGCTCATAGCCTTGGGGAGCCCCAGGCAGTAGAAGTGGGCTTATTTTCAAAACCACCAGCACTTCCTTCACAGTGAGAAATATAGGATGGAGGTCTTTTCCCTTGCCCTGGGCCTATCCAGAATCTTTCTTTTTTACTGGAATGTAAGATGTTTAACACCATTACTCTGGCTAGGAGATAAGAGGCAACAGTGAAATGAGCCTTTTATTTATTTATTTTAATTTTGAAATTCAGAAAAATTAGTAAGATACAAAACTGATATAAAAACATTTGAGATCTTAAGCACATATCTAGAACTCTAAAGGAGTCTGGTTGCTTTTCCTGTGAAAGCTCTGTTTGAAGTGCAAACACACTGAGATGAAAAGCGAAAAAGTGAAACTTGGATCTAATAAGGTTGCCAATCTTTTAAAATTGGGCAGTAAATTGCATTTTAAATGCATGGTATGTTTAGCCAGATTGTCATCACTGGTCAGTTCTGAAACATGGTAAGTAAAATCAAATTAAAAAACCAAAAACAAACCCCTAAGGTATAAATTGCTAAAGGCACCACATAGTATTTGCCAGGTGCATTAGCACACACCAAGTAACCTTAAGTAAGAGATTTACACCATCAGACAATAGACAGGTTTATCACTTATCAGAGAACTCTCTGATAGATCTGGTTTCGACAGCCTTTTCTGCAGGTGCTTGCCTGAGGCTGACTGAACATGTTTTTAGTCATCGTTTGCTTTCAGAGTTCTGAGACATCTAGGGAGACCATAAACCTGTGTAATTTCATAACTGGAGATTAGGGTGGTGAGTACCATTCCTGACATAGGAAATGCACCCCACCTGGCATTACTGGAGTTGACAATTTTTCATCTAGTCAAATTCCAGTAATTCTTAGTGCAGACCTCTGTCTTTGATACACAGACTTGCTTTATCCAAATGTTCATAGATTAAAAAATGAAAATAGCAAACATGGCCCTGCTTTACCTCCTGCCTTCTCCTTCACAAACATTGAACTTTGAATCTACATAAGTCTGCTTGAAAAAGCACAGAAAAATATTCACTGTGTTAACCAGATCCTTGGATCCCAAAAATTGTGCACAACTCTACTTAGCCTTGGTTAAAAAACCCCTAAACAATATTAGCTACATAAAAATATCCTTTAATGTTTTCATCCATTAAAAAGGAAGAAAAGATGGACAAACATGAGGAAATGTTGTCTAGCACAGGCTATTGATTCTTGCCTACTAAGATAAGATAGCTACCCAGACTTGTTTTATTTTATGACAACACTATTAAGGTTTATTTTAGGCATTCCTTTGGGTAGTGAACTATTATACTCAGTCCACAGGGCCAGGAAATGATAATTTTTTTAGTTTAAGGAAGTAATTCACACCAAAAAAATTATGAAACCTCAAAGAATTAGTCACAGTAAATTATCTAGAGGCAATTAAATTAGCTGAGAAGTAATTTGGTGGTGTAAAAACTTTTTAATCTGAAAATCATTAAACTGAACCTCTAGAGTGTAAAACCCATTTGATCATATGCTCACAACAATATTTTGGCTTCTTAAAGATTTGCAACTGGCTGTGTGGCAAATGGTGAAGAAATCCAGTGTCTGTGCAAAGAAGGCTATACAGGAGCTCGTTGTGAACGGTGAGTAACCTGCTTCTCAAAACCAAGAGTTCTGAGAGACACAGTAAAAGGAGGAATGTCTGTATTGGGACAGACACATACAGACGTGCACCTATGCACAGTATGCACGCACCTAAGGAGTAGCTATTTATATGAACAGCTGCTGAAGAGTGTTGCTGTAGTGTAATTCCAGTCACAAACCCAGTGCTCCCTGGAGAAATGAAAGCAGTTCTCCACAGACTACTGGCTGCACCACTTTTACCAGCAAGGGGTGTCTGCCTCTTTGCCTGAGTGCCCTATGCCTTGCCTTATCCTGCACTCTGGTAATAATGACTCCCACTTATTTCACCCCTCTTCAAGTTAAAAGCATTTTCCTGTTTCCCCCAGTGTACACGATAGTGCCTCAGTGGTCTTACCCAACAGGAACTACGTAACATTCAGCACCATACCCTTCATCCCAAATCATTCTGATGTGCTCCGCAGTTGGAGCTTACACACACCAGGCTGAAGCCATCTCTTTTGCTGGAACATTGCAGCAGTCTGGCAAGGCAAGAGAGGAACAGCATGGCAGTTTCAGGCAGCCAGAGGAATCAATTTCACTGAGTTGCAAATTCAGAGAGAGCTGAAATGTAATGGTGTTGTCTGGTTTGGAAATTTGAGGCCAGTAAGTCATGATGTCTCATCTGACCACAGGACCTACAGTAGGACCTACAGTCTTATCCTTCAAGACTGGTGCCTTTGACCCAGTCTGCTCTGCAGGTTATAGATATTTTTCTCTTCCAGATATAGCTGTACCTCAGCTGCTCATCATGGCCCTTGGATCCTGCATTACCACCCTGATAGGTCTTACCACAGAGTGACTTCTAGGAACGTTAGCTATCCAGTCTGAGCAATATATTTTACCTTTAAAATATTTAGAGATCAGTCACACAGACTGCTTTGCTGGCAGGAGGCAAGAGGGAGTATCACGCAGCAGAAGGGTGGTGATGTCACTCAGTGCCATTGCTGTTGAAACCTCAGCTGTGCATGAATGTTTTATCTCCTTAATATGCGTTTTCTGGTGGGATCACAGACCAGAATGGTATGATTTGCTTGGTTAAGCCTTGTCAAATTTTCTATGTATATATGTAGCTGTGTGCATTGTTGGTTTTTTTTTCAGATTAAGTAAGTTATTCCTACAAGAGCACTGTGGGAATTGTTTTATTTTTAGAAAAAAATTCTGCAGCGCTCACAAAGATATTTTTAGCGTAGTGTAGAGGATACTGTAAACCAAAAATACATTTCTTCTGTCTAAGTCAAGACATGAAATCAAAAGTTCTTGAAAGTTTCTTCGGGAGAATAACTGGGTTTTTAGCTCAAGGGAAAGTATATTTCACAAAATTAGCTTCAACTATTTAATAAAAATTACTTGTATCTCTTTATCTAGCTGTGCTCCTGGATATTTTGGAAATCCACAAAAATACGGAGGCTACTGTCAGAAATGTAACTGTAATAATAATGGACAACTGGCTAGCTGTGACCACCTGACTGGAGGTATGTGAACATGGAAGGGAGCACTGTTTTCTGTTTGGGAAGAAAAGAAGGAAGGTACTTGGATAAACTGAACTGAAGGAAGGATCTAGACTTACAAGAAATGTAGATAATTTTTTACAAAATATAAGATTTCTTAAAACATAACACCATAGTAATAGAAGGGCTGTCCTGAGTCATCACGTTTACCCTTCTAAATGATTTTATCCTGTATTTCCCTTCATAAATACTGCCAACTTTATTTTGGTTTTGTTTCATGGCAGTGTTTTTAAATATATTATGGTTTCTCTGCTGACATGGTTAAATCATATCATGCCAGTCTGTTATGGAGTTAGGAAACTGAGCATCCTCAATATGCCTTTTAAAAATGTATTTGGCACAGTTTAGTGAAATCTTCAGAGTCTGCATCAGGCACTGCCTTCTTAGGTAAATGCAGTCATCCAAGCTGACTGCATTTACAGTGGGAGTTAGAACCCGACTCAGGAGGCTGTTCTATAAATCCTGCTACACACTGCCCTGCTATCTAAGACATCCATGATTTCCCAGAATCAGTCACGTGTGAACTTCACTACTAGTGAGCTCTTATGTAATGCCATGGGCAAATGTTTGCTTTATCTGTTAGAATTCTGAAGTAAAGGGCCTGATCCCACATTCTTCGGAGTGTCTTTACCTCGATTCACCTCAGTCCCTTGGGATACTCTTTTATATTCAGAAACACAGGCCACTGCTCCTGAAATGTCCTTGATTCTCCCGTATTTTCATTCACCAATAGAATTTCACTTTTCCTTCCCTGTAGACAGATTTTCTTCCTCATATGTTTGTGAAGTTTCCAACTAATAACTCCAGATATTTCTATACTCTTCATTTCTCTGCACTGCTGTTTATACTGCAGTCTAGTAACTGCAAGGAGCCCATTGTCTTTCCTTGGCCACAGAAATTAGAAAAACAGCAAGTGATGTGAACTGCTGTTGGCAGCTGGTGCAATTTTTCCGTAGCTTGTTCTCATCTCACGTTTCATTATTGGGGTAATACATCTCTATATTATACCTTGTATGGAACAGATCCAAGCAGTGTTCAATGTTTTATCATTCCTTTATTTTTGAAGCAAGAGTAAGCTAGGACAAACAAATCCGTAGGGCAATACTCAACAAGCCAGTTTCTTTTCCTCCAACTACACATCCTGATCAGCCGTCTCTTTCTCTGCATTAGGAATAACCCCCCTCTGTGATCACTGGCACAGCATGTTCTAGCAGGTTCCTTTTACGTGATGTTGGGCGCTTGGCCAGCACTTCACCATTTCTTGGCTGATGATGTTGGTGCACAAGCTGTAATAATAGTTCTATTTAATTGGTACTTCACAGTGACAGCTGAAATGTGTCTGGTGTTAGCTGAATTACACAACAGCAGAATTGCATGGAGGTTTGAATTTCAGAGAAACTTCCTTCATTCTCTTAAAAAAATATTTTTATGACTTGTCTCCTTTTGGCAGCAGCGATCACTAGCAATCCCTTTTAACTTCCTGATGACTTAATGTGCAAGTGCTAAAGGAAATGGCACAGCTAGGCAGTTTGTTCCAGGCTGTTTCATGCTGCTGTTAAAGTTTGGGTCCAATTTTATCACTGTATCCTCTCACAAGTTGCAGGCTGTTGTTGACTCTTTGACAGCAGCAGCCTATACTGAGTGCATCCTTTTCCTTCAGAGTAAAAGATACAGAATCATTAAGATTGGAAAAGACTTCCAAGCTCAACAAGTTCAATCTTTGACCAAGATGCACAGCCCTTTTCATTTTCAAGAGGAGATGAGAGCTTGGCAGTGGGACCAAGTTTGTAAAAGGAACATGGGCATCAAGATGGGGAGATTCCTGTCCTGTATGATGGCATTTTTAGGAGCTGGTTCTTCTCCTGTCTCCTAGAAGTTAGGATCCCAGGATGTTACTCCACATGTACCTGGAGACTGTTAAGCTTCTTATAACAGGGTTTATAAAACCAAACAAAAGAGTGCATTGGACAGGAAATCACTTGTTCTGGCTTGTTGGAAAATCTGAGGGCAGCGTTTGTTATATACCACCTGTGTCTGTGGTCCAAGCTGCGTGCCTTGTCTTACGTACAGTGCCTCCATCCATGCACACACTGTGGATTTCTCTCAAGCTTGATTAATACCTTAATCTTTCAAGCTGTGACAGGCATGAAGGAAGGCCATAAATATTTCTCACCTCCTTGTGGGTAAGACCCTCTTTGGGAAATCAGAACCTGTGATTTGAACCTGGATACTGAAGCAGATAAAGGGGTTTGAACTTATGTCCTGGGTAAAGTGCTTTAACAATATAGTCTTGTCTTCAGTCCCGGTGATGTTATTCTAGGCAAATTCTAGCAATACATTTGGCACACTTTGTGTGAAAGGGTCTCCTGCTGCTACCCAAATAGCATATACTGTGGGAATACAGTAGATTTCCTTTGAGGGATGGAAAAGGTGTTGCTTTCAGCAAGGCATAAATGGGAGTTGAATATTTTGGCATGTTTAATGCTTCTGAGCATTTCAGCTCATTGACAGTGGGTATGAGTTTATGAAAGGGCACCATCCACAGTGGGTATGGATTTATGAAAGGGCACCAGCCATTTAATGGCTGCCAAACATGAAAAGTGAGGGGAAAAAATTCAGTAGTATTTCCATAAGAAGACTTTGGTTACTAATGACAATCTTGTGATTTCAGAATGTTTCAATAATGAACCAAAAGATGTGGATCCCAATGAAGATTGTGACTGTGAGTAATAAAATAGAACTGCAGTTGGATTATTTTCAGCTGGCTCTGAATACATACTGGTGACTCTTTTAAGGGTGACAGAGTTTAAAAAAGGACTGAGGTATCCTGTAATGAATGTTTTAAAAGCAAATATTCAACCAAATACTTGGAAAAAAGATTAAAGAGATGCTCATCTGGTCAGATGTAAATGGAACCTCCTCCCTCCTCCTCCTTACTTCTGGCTTGGGTCACTTTCCTTAATGCTGCAGGCTTTGTTGTTGCCTTTGTTCTTCAGGCAGCACCAGGTGACAAGCTTTAAAGCTTTTCCATCGCACGTCACTTATTAATGTGCTCAGTGAAATGTTCTCTGTGTTAAGTATCAAGGATACGTATTGATTTCCATTGCTCTCTCCAGCTTGTGATAGCTGTGTGATTACACTGCTGAAGGATTTGAGCACAATAGGTGACGAGCTTCAGCTCATCAAGTCTCAGCTGCAAAATGTCCATGCAAGTACCCACACTCTAGAGCAGATGAGAGACCTGGAAACACGCATCAAGGACTTAAAGGTAGGCACCCAGAAACACAAAAGTGGATTTCAGATTAAGTGGATAGGCAGTGAACCCAGGACCTTTTTCCATAGTTTTGTCAGTTTGCCAGGAGACATACATCAACCCTGGATTCCAAATACCAGATGCTGGCAGCACTGGGCTTCACCTGTTAGAAGGTAGCTGTGGTTTCCATGTCATGCTCTGAAACAGAATCAGTATCTCTGCTTTTTCTGAGGCCTGCTCACCTTGGAAGTTGTATCTCTGAGGTTTCCCTCTAGCTATGTCTTTTCCAAGCACTTCATGTCTCTGCATTACCAAAACCCCCCAACATTCCAGTTGCCATTACCAAAATTCATTCTAAAAAAATGTTCTTCAGTTGGAATAGCAGTTGCTATGCTCACAGATAAAAACCTCAGGTTTTGGGAAAGAACTGGTCAATTTTCATATCAGTAATTCTGCTTTTATTTACCTTGGATAAATATTTAACCCAGTGAATTTTTTGCATTTTGTCTGCTGTGCAATAAGTAATTTATTGGATTATTTTTTTCTTTTCTTTTCAGGTCTTATTGAACAACTACCGTTCTGTTGTTCATAATCAAGATTCAAAGGTAGATGAATTGGAGACAGAATTCATTAAACTAGATCATGATTTAGATGCTCTCCAGGAAAAGGTGACTTACCAAATCAATTTAAAAATTCACATCTCCTGACTATGTATTAGCATGCTGTATCCAGACACTTTTAATCTAATAATTTTTTCCCTTGCTAGGCTGATAAGAACTACAAAGCAGCTGAGAGATTATTTGACAATTTTGGCCAAACTCATCGGAAAGGCAAGGATTTGGTTTCACAAATACAAATACTGGTCAACAATATACAAGGTAAAAAATATTTTCTAACTCATGTTTTGGTTTATAGCATCCTTTCAGTTTATTTACAATGTTCTTAATTAAGCATAAGAGGTTTTCTTAGGAAACAACTTCATAAATCAGAATTTAGTCACAGCTGTAGAATTCACTCTTCCTATTAGAAATCTAATATATAATGTTAGTTTAGGACCCTACGTTCCCTATGAAGTGAAAAGGGACAGAGAAGCTTCACTACAGGGACACTTTGAGCAACAAATTTGACCATCCTGACTCAAGTCTAACTTTGTTCTGGGTTGTTATCATGGGCCCTTTAAAGTTAGAAGTTTAAAATTATTGCTGTGAACTTGGTCATTTAGGACATATTCCAAGGCCAATGCTATGTTACTATCTCTGGTTGTGTGACATGAGATACTTCTCGTCCTAATAGAATCAATGCAAAATGGATTTGCTTCATTAAGGAAAAAATAAGACATGCCTATTCCTGAATTTGCTAATGAAGCAGATCCATCTCAGGAAAAAAGTTGGCCCCATCATTTGAGCATTTTGAATTGGCTCAAGCACATCCTCTTTTTAACTTCGACAGTGTTTTTTTTCAGTGCTCTTGGAACAGGTAGCTGGTACAAGCACAGAAGGTAACAACCTGCCCCTGGGGGATGCCTCTGAGGAACTGGCCGAAGCTCAGCGCCTGATGGCGGAGATGCGGAACCGCAACTTTGGCCAGCTTCAAGCTGAGGCAGAGAAGGAACGAGCAGAAGCTCAGCAGTGTAAGTGCTTGTTCTCTCAGCTTCTGACTTCCTAGAAAGATCAGTCTTAAATCTGAAGCATTATTGATTGGGTTAGAGTGGAGGGAGGGGCTTTTTGCAGTGCGTCCCGGAGGTCTGTGGTGATTGTTACTCGACAGGATAGTGGTAGTTCTGGAGGGGATTTAAAGGCATTTTTAGTTTGTTATGGAAGAAAATGGGTTGAGCTGGGGAAGAAACCCAGTAGATCTTTTTCTTGTAACTAGATCAATCTCAGTAAAATAAAGATGTAGCCTATCCTTATACACCTATGCAATACTTCTGTGTATTGTAAGAGATAAGCAGTGGTACATAGAGTTATTTTAGAGTAATTGCATGTTTAATTTAACAACAGATTTTCAGAAGCTGCTGGAGTAGTCCAAGGGCCAGATCATACACAGATGAGGAAGTTCGGGAGTTCTAGTTGCACTAGTTGTACTCCCTGTCATGTTCTCTGCATGTGTTTGACTGGGACATTCAGAAACATGATTCCAGACAGTAGAGACATAAAGAAAAGTCACAGGCTTATCTTCTAACCAGAGGCATAGTGGAGGAATATGAAAGACCATATGAGTGACAGTCAATTTCCATCAACCTTGGACATTGATATTTACCTCTGAGTGACTCTTCTGTATCTATTTTGTCAGCAGTGAAATGGGCATGCTTAAGAGTGTGATTAATTTGACATCTTTTGTGTTCCTACGTTCTTTGAAATTAAATGTGCCCATATCTCTCCGCTGATTACAGAGGAGGCTTTGATAACCAGTGCAGTTGTAGGTGTCTACATTGTAGATGAAACTGTTGATGAAATTATGTTCTTTCCGTATAAAAAAGAAAATTAGTATTTTCAGATCAGCCTCATCCTTACTTAATTTAGAGAACATTTATCTGTGCTCTGTGTCTTCAGCTGCAAGCTAGTGAGCAGATTTGATCCAGTGAGATCTTGAATGGTACCTTTGCTATAGTAGCACTGAAATTAGCACTGCAGAAGATGCTCAGTGCAGACAAGTACATCTTCATAATCCTAAATGTCAAGCCCTTTTTAACCAAGTTTGTTCTGGTTCCCTTCTTCTCTGAACAACACTTTTCCTTCTGGTCTTGATACTGCAGTATTGACACGTGTTAAGAATGAGCTACAAAAGTACCACCAAGAAAATCATGGGCTTATTAAAGTTGTGAGGGATGCACTGAATGAGTATGAATCCAAAATCATTGACCTTCGTGAAGCTCTGAATGATGCGACGGGACAAGTCAAGCAGGCTGAAGGCTTAAACAGAGACAACGCAGTTCTGTTAGAAGACGTCAAGGTAATGTTTGGGTTCAGGAGAAAAAGTTAAACCTCAGAAGATAAGAAGTGATTTTGGTTGCTGCTTTTGACCTCACAAAGCCAAGCGGCCCTAATTCTTTAGACTTCCTTCAGGATCTCTTTCCATCTTCTGATGTGTGTGTGGACAGGTAGAAATGTAGTGTAATGCTGTTTATGGCCTCTCTGTGTGACCGGAACAGCGTGACCAACACACAGCTCTGATGAGAGCAGGGAAGGAAGGCTGAGAGCAGACATGCTCTTAGTAGCACTTCCCTTCAGCTGCCACTGGTGTTTTTGTTTCCTTTTCTAGACCAAATTCCTGATGCTGATGTACTTTTCATAGCAAGTTCTTTGAAGTATTTAGCTTTAACAGCCATGAAAGATGGGAGCAAAAATGTGTGCAATACTATTAAATTGCTTGGGATTAATGTTCTACAGAACAGCTTCTGAGGTCTCATCAGGACAAGGAACAGCTTTTATTACTGAGCAGTGTTTGATTTTTGGAGCTGGTAAAATAGTACAAGGAATAAGTGCTGCAGGATACGTTCTTTTAATTCTGGTTTTGCTGAAATGTATCACTGGTTTAGCACACTCATGTCCGTATTTTAAGAAAAAAAAAAGTGACTGTTCCTACTGCCAGCTAGATTAGGTTTGGGTTTGTTGTTTTGGTTTTTTTAAAATTTTGGTTTCAAGGTACGGTTTTTCCTGCCCCTTTTCTTAACTCAATCACATGTTGATCAACTTCTCATTTTTACTCAGAAACGAATTGAGGAGACAAATGCTCAACAGAATGGTGTCTTGAATATTCTGAGCTCTGCCCGATCTTCTCTGACACAAGCTAACAGTGCTCTTGGATTATTGCAAGAGAGCAAAGAGGTAAAGTTAACCACCTTAAGAGAGAGTTACAAACTCCAGTGTCTTGTTGGAGGTGAGGCTTATCTGAGCCAGTCAAGAAAGAACAGATCTCACAGCCCATCCTGGATGCAAAAGGAGCCTGCCTGCACAGGTTTCTGTAAGAGAAGCTTGTTGAGAGTTTTGATGTGTCTGAGGAAGACACTGAGCTGCAGATATCAGAATTTGGGAGAACGTCTGTGAGAAATACCAGAAGCAATTGGGAGAGCGTCTGTGAGAAATACCATAAGCAATTGTGCTATTCTTGTATTTCTTTCTGGCTGCTTGCTTTCACTCACTGTCAGAGGCAAGACGCTAGGCTAGAAGGGTCTTTACTCTGACTCTGCTTTTATGTAATGGGTCTGGAAGCATAATGTAATGACTGGAATTTGTTTCCAGTAACCTGCAGAGTAAGTTGGAAGGGAATGTTTTTCCCTTTGGTCTCCTCAGGTGCAAGGTATGTGTAACACTGAAGTAGACAGGGACAAAATCAAACATGTACGAATACAAATAAAATGATGTATTTTTAAAACCGTAGGAATATGAAAGCCTGGCTGCTCAGCTGGATGGAGCAAGGAAGGATATGAATGAAAGAGTGGCAAATCTCTCATCAGCAAGCAAAGAGCCGCTGGTGGTGAGGGCTGAGGAACACGCCAAATCTTTGCAAGATCTGGCTAAACAACTGGAAGAGTATGTTGCCATTCCTGTAAATGAGTAATTTTTGCGCAGAACATCTGTGGTTGTAATGGTCTGTCTGTAACTTCATTTTCTTTAATAACCATTTGCAAAGGTAGAGGGAAGTTAAGTTGATCTCTTTCTGCTTCTTCATGATGTGTGGAAGTTTTCTTTTTCTCCAGGAACCAGATCATCCTGTATTTTTCCTGATTTTTTTTCCCCCCAGAAGTGTGAACTCCGTAATTCTGTTTTATACTACTGTACTAACACTTCATTAACATCTTACTAACAAGAGAAAATCCTTATCTACGGAGTGGGAAGATATTTAACATTTTTTTTTTGTAGAGTTATTTCAGCTACTCTTACTCAGGGATGCTTTTTATGACAACAAAGAATTGAGGCAAATAATTGGAATAAATGCTATCTTGGCAGTCTTCAGGCACACCTACTTAGCACTGTGGAGGAAAAGACCTCCTTTAATTTTCTTATCCTTCAAGGAGTCTTCTAGAAAGGCAAAAATATTATAAATTTGATAGGAATCAAGTGTTTCGCTCTCCATTATTTGTACTTTACATTGGAATTATAAGAGAGATTTTGGAAGCCTTCTGTGGAACATCAGAACAAAATGAAAAAAAAAGTGAAATCTTGATTTATTTTTGCCTGTGCAAATTGTTTGCTTTTTGTCATTATACCAACTAAAAAGTCACAAAAAGTTAAATTCCAAAATACCTAACTTGGCTGGAAAATTCATGGTTAAAAAAACATATTTTCATTACTTTTTTTGTTAGTTTTCAGTGTGAATTTTTTCAATTAAGAAGACACTGTTCTCACAAATACAAGGCAGCTAATACTAGACTAGTTCACAGGGAGTGGGTAGAAGAGATTTTGTCTATTGTTTCTGATTCCAGAGCTGCTGTGCTGGTTCTTGGGGAAAACACAAAAGGTCTTGTAGTTGCCCCATCTTGTGCTTTATCAGGATGCTGGAGCAGCCAGAGATGATCTGAAACCTACAGTTCTCTGAATTCCTTTTAACTGAATTGTATTGGGAGGGCTGTGATTGAGGTGCCTTATTACTGACCATGTGCTTTGGTGAATTCTCTCTATCTTAATCATTTAAACACTGCTTTGGAGTACCACAGCTGTGCTTTTCCACATGACTGAACTTATCCTGTCTTCTGAAGAGTTTTTCCATGTTGGGTCTGCCTCCAAGGTTGGTATTTTTTGCAGAATGAAGTTACAGATCTAATTGAAAAGCATTTTCTGCCCTGGTGCTACTTAGAGAATAGCGAGTTCAGATCTGTTCGGAATGCATCTCGCAGCCTTGGCGGAAGGCTGCATTTTTCACCCTGTTTCCCACAGAATAAAGAACAGTGCCAGGAGGGACGAGTTGGTAGGCTGTGCAGTGGAAGCTTCTACTGCCTATGACAATATTATTGGTGCTATCAAGGCAGCGGAGGAGGCAGCCAACCAAGCTGGGAAAGCAGCTGACTCAGCTTTATCGGTAGGTATCACTAAGTGGCCAAATGATGGTAAACTTGTTACAACCAGATTTTTATTTTCTTTAACTATCGCAGCAGCCCCGGAATGAAACACCTGTGTGTCTTGGGATGCTTTATTTTTCTGTGACCTTTATATGAGTTGCTGTTCTGCATGTTGATGAATATTGACCGTTGCTTTCAGTGCAAAATAAAGAGGTCTTACAAGGCAACTGTGGTAATCACTGCAGGTGATTTCAGGTTCTCTCTTTAACTCTACACTGCTAATACCCACAACCTCTTCAGCAGAGGCATAACATCTAACAGGTGTATGCTAGTAATTTCCTCCTAATGCCCTAAAATCCATCTGAAGTTTGCTAAAGACCAAGGTTGTAGTATGCTTAAATTACCCTTGATAGTTGTTGCTAAAGGTGATGTTCTTCACGTGAGATCTCTGCCCTTGTAGAGTTGGGGGTTCTCTAAATTGGATTGGGCTCTCTCTTTTACTCTGAAAATTTTAATGTAATTATCAAGCAGTCTTACAGTACCATGCTTCTATTATCAGACTGTGAAGGGAGAAGACCTATCAGGAAAAGCTGCAAGGTTGAAAACTGAGAGCACTACACTCATGAATCAAGCACAGGAGGCTAAAAGGACATTGCAAGGTACTAAGAAAGAAAGTGATACTAGAAATATTGGCACAGCATGAGAAGCCTTCACGGAACCATAAATTTTCACATCTCAGCAAAGCCCTGCAGCACTTAAAATGAAAAGAAACAAGTTCCATTACATTTTGCGATGGTTATTTCCAATGGCAAAAGGGCGAGAAAGTAGATTTCCTGCTTCTGCTATGCTCTATACCTTTTCAGTACTTCTGTCTAGCAAATCCTTTGCCTTGTACTTGTTTTGCAGTAGACTCAATGCTCAGTGGCAGCATGAGCTGTGTAAGAGTGTAGACAAGTGCTGCAACACCACCTGTCTGACAGAAAATTGATGTTTTTATTCAAAATTCACAAGGGGCTTTCACTGTTTTGCAGCTCTTGATCCAAACCTTGAAGACCTAAAGCAAAGACTTGATGTGGCTTATGGAAAGAAGAATGCACTGCAAATTGATCTTGTCACTGCTCGAAACAATCTCGACGGGATAAACAGAGGTTTGTTACTTAGCGATCACTTCTGGCCTGCCCCTTTCACCTGTTACTGTAAGAATCTGCACGTTCATTTCTGTGTGTTTCAGGTGACATCGACAGCATCATCACCAGTGCAAGGAACATGGCAGAAAATGCCAACTCTGTCACAGACAGTGTGCTGGGTGAACTGGCCCCAATTAAAGCAGAAGTGGAAAAAATTAAGAGTAACTATGGAAGCACACAGAGTGCCAGCTTCAACAAAGCACTGATGGAGGCAAACAATTCAGGTATTGCAGGTGCTTCAAATCAGTTAGGTGAAGATGGCCAGTTTTGCAGCAGAAGCTTTAGTCATTCAAAAGTTAGGCACATACCCTAAGTTAGCATTCTGAGCCTCCTTTATTGCCAGTAGAAAGGAACAGGCACAGCAGAAAGTGACTCAGGCCATTCTGTGGCATGTGTTAAAAGCTGGTGCCATGACTGGTCTCTAAAGACTTGGAGGTCAGTGACAAGCAAGGTATCCTAGGGTTCTGTACAGGGTCCAATCCTGTTTAACATCCTCACTAATGATCTGGATGATGGGGCAGAGTGTGCTCTCAGCACGTTTGCTCCTGACACTAAACTGGAAGGAGTGGCTGATACACCAGAGGGTCATGCTGCCATCCAGACAAACCTGAACAGGCTGTGGAAATAGACTGCTGGGAACCTCATGAAGTCCAACAAGAAGTCCTGCAGCTGAGGAGAAATAAACCCATGTACCAGCATAGGCTGAGCAGGTGGCCAAGGTGGAAAAAAACTTGGTAGAAAAGGACCTGGGGGTCCTGGTGGGCACCAAGTTGAAGATGAGCCAGCAATGTGCCCTTGGGGTAACAGATTGAAACACAGGATGTCCCCTCTGAACATGACAAAACACTTCTTTTACTGAGCACTAGCAAAGGTTGCCCAGAGAGGTTGTGTGGTCTCCATCCTTGGGAATATTCAGAAGCTGCCTGGACACAATTCTGGGCAGTTGGCTCTAGGTGGCCCTGCTTGAACACAGGGACCGGACATTATGACCTCCAGAGGTTCCTCCCAACCTCAGCTGCTCTGTGATTATGTGATTTTCTACTACACTGGCTAGAGAAGGGCCCGAGATAATTACCTTAGGCTACACGTCTGTTAGCTGAAATTAGGTGTAAAGGATTGCACAGAGCCTGTGCTGAATACAAAATCAGGGACAATCACATTCCCAAACAACATTTTACGTCTTTTCAGCAGCTTTATCTGATAAAGTCAAGTAAGAGGAAACCATTTTAAATAATATAAATACAAGAACTAATCCTGCATGGTATTGCAGGGTTATAAATCATCCTTGCAGTTATGAGACTGGTTTATAAGCCACATTTAGAAAAACAAAAGGTCTGGATTTAATTTTATTTGCCTTCTGCATCATAGGGTTGAAGTCTGCAAATACTTTCAGGGTGGGGGTTTTTTGTTTTGGTTTTGGCTTTTTGCAGTCACAGGAGATGAGGAATTCCTTTCTGTTATAACGAAAGTTGAAATTCTTATAATATTTTCTTTTCTTCTGAAATAAACCTGGCTGGATACTGTAAGACTCACTACTAAATTGTTCTCACTAGCAGCCTTGACACAAGAGTATAATTCATGCCCTACTCAGTCAGGTCAGCAGTCTCCCTACCCCAGTATTCACTCTGTGACAGTGACAGCAGGAGATGCCACTCAGGGAATGCACATAAGCCTGAATCCTGTCTTCCATCCTTTATCCTCATTCTCCCCTAGCATCCACAGCCACTGAGTAATAATGTTAGAGACCACATCACTGTTCTATTTAATATTTTTTTCTGGGCCTTTATCTAAAACATTTTTGGAAGTGCTGATTCTGACTGCTTCTGCAAATACCTTTGGCCACAAATTTCAGGAGTACAGTAACCTCTGTATAAATTGCTACTGTTAGTGAGAGCTTCCTAATACTGTAGGACCAGTCAAAACTGTTCTGTCATAACCCTACCCTCTGCTTTTCTGATAATTATGTAGTGATACCTTCTTTTTGCATCTTGCTTTCCTCCTCCTTTTTAACATTGATGATTTGTTTTTCTTTCATTGCAGTAAAAAATTTGACAAACCAACTTCCAGATCTGTTCAGCAAGATCAAGAGTATCAACCAACAGCTGATGCCAATAAGCAACATCTCTGAGAACATCGATCGCATAAGAGAGCTGATTCAGCAGGCAAGAGATGCTGCAAATAAGGTGTGTCCTGAGCATTGCAATCATGTTTGACCTGTTTGGATACACAACAGTACTTCTCGTTCCTCCTTCTCTTTCTAAATCATTTTATTTAAAATGTGTGTGAAAGACCAGACATAAATTTAATGCAATGGCACTACTCAGCAATTGAAGTAACTGTGATGATGGGAAGCATAATAATCCGTACATAAAAATGACAGGCTGCAGTAGCATCCTGCTACATCTTTCCTTCATTAGTTTTTTTTTTTTTTCCCAGGGCATCTCTGTAATACTTATTTGTTCAGCAGCCTCTTGCCTTCCAGGGTACATTGTGGTGGCTTTGGCAGCAGGGACAGAGTTGGCTCTGCAGCTCAGAGACAGGGCTCTCCACCCATGCGTGGCCAATTGAAAACTGCTACTGCCAAAAAAGTTATGCAGGCCTGTGGGCTCATTACTCCAGCTGCTCCAATATGTTAGAAGCTGGCTACTACCATCTTATTAGACTGCCCTTCCTCACTTAGGCAACTGCTGTAGTTGCTGAAGTGATGGTGTGGTCTCAGGTCCCTAAGAAGCCTCCCTGAGATCACCACAAATAGCCTGGAGTTACAGTGAATAAGAGGAATCAGTGATCATGGTGTTTTTAGCTGTAATAGAATGTGTCTTTATAACATCAGAGGTGTGTTGTAAGTCCCAACAGAGAGTCAAGTCCAGCTAAGTGAAGCATCAGGTGTGTTTGTAGACATCTAAATAATTCACAGACTTGCTCTTAGAGCTGCAGGGCACATCCTTCCCTGTCTGTGTGTTGAAGATAGCAGATACTTGACAGAGGCACAGTAAGGGTTGATTAGTAGATGTCTGGAACAAAAAAGTGCTGTGCCAAGTATTGATAATACAGACTACTTCATTATCCAGTCTGCTTCCTAATTATTTTGTTTTGTAGGATCAGAGTCCAAAGCTGTGGTAATTGATGCCTGAAACATGACTAGGATGTGTAATAGGTTACTTTGCAATTAAACACACCAGTGAAATAGGAGTAGTAGCAATAGTTAATTGTAATATACTGAACTTTGGTTTTCTTGACAGGTGGCTATTCCTATGAGGTTCAATGGCAGCTCTGGAGTAGAGGTTCGACCTCCAAGCAACCTTGAAGATCTAAAAGGCTATACTTCACTTTCCTTATTTATCCAAAGACCTCAGCAAAGATCAGACATCCACCTGAGGGAAAATAGGTTTGTCCTGTACCTGGGTAATAAAGAGGTAGGTATATTTTGATATTTATACTGATTTTTAGACTAGACACCATGTTTTGAGAAAAGGATGAGAAGTGATCTGTTCCGACTGAAGTTTGTAGCTACTGTTGGCCTATTTCTTTATGATTGCCTTTAAGTGGTGGTAAAAGTGTTTTGTTCATTCCTTACCTGGCAAAGTAACTAACAAGTGGCTGAGCCTTGTTCTTTGATGCTTTGCTGATTTGCTCCTTTGGAAGTTACTTCTTTGTCATGGATACCATCACAGTCTTATCAGAACTGTCAGTGTCTGCAGCAGTCAGCACAAACTCAGCCCAACTCCTGCCTCAGAGCTTTGACTCTTTTCACAACACAAGTCACTCTGAGTTTCTCTGTTGGTTTAAAAAAAAAGCGATCATTTCAGTTCTAAAATTCATCCCCTCAGCTCTTAATTTATTTGTCTTCTGAATGTGCAGAATAATGCAGACCTGCTTGTGCATTCAGGTTTGCTCAAACACCATCAAACAATTAAAAAATTTCCTGCATGCGGTTCCTAGTCGTGTTATTTGACAGCACCTGTATCTGTAGTGAGCTTCGTGCCTACACAGAAAGCTGTTTAGAGGTATTTGTTCTACACTGGATTTCATATTTTTACCCCTGAATAACTAGCTGGGACATCTGTTGAAAGCATTTTAATAGTTACTTCTGAAATACAATATCTTGAAGAAATAAAATGTGATTTTTTGGGGAAAATGACTGCTCCCAGTCACCTCAGTAGGAACCGCTGTCCTTCACTGAGTGTTGTTCTGAATATCTTTTTTATTTCACAGACGTTGAGTCTGATTCTTAGTAAAGGTGTTTTCATAGCTGTAGCTGGGAGATGTTTCAAGTGACAAAAATATTTTAGATACTATTGTTACAAAACTAAAAAGCCACACATGACTTTTCAATTAGTTTGTAACTGTGTTAATTGAATCAGTGCAACATATAGGATTGCAGTTTTTTCTTCCCAGAACTGATAAAGTTAACTCCCATCATTAGGTGGGTGGATTTCTTATGACTCATGCACAGCATGATGATGTCCCTGAGGAAGTACTGCTGTATTTTACCTTCATTAAAATTATTCATTTATTAATTATTATTTGCTTTGCTATTTTTAGGCCTCCAAGGACTACATTGGTATGGCTGTGAAAGATGGTTACCTTACTTGTGTCTATAACCTGGGAGGTGGCGATGGAGAAGTAAGAGTGCAGTCATTGGTGACTGAAAGCAAAACTGAGGAAGCTGTTATGGATCAAGTTACGTTTGAAAGGTATAAGATCCACAGTGCACAACAATCTTCTTGGAAACCTGCTAATAACATCTTTTATCAGTGTGACGTGATACTCTGCCTGTCTGTTTTGGTTTTAGGATTTACCAGTATGCAAAGCTGAAGTACATCCAAGCAGCAACATCAACTTCTCCAGTTTATAAAAGCCCTAGGAGTACAAGCAGTGGAGACAGTGACATCCTCCTAAATCTTGATCCGAGCAGTGTTGTCTTTTATGTTGGAGGATACCCACCAGATTTTAGGGTACAAAGAGTTTCTTAGTGTTTTAATGAGATTTGGTCTTACTAATCCCATTGTTCTTATGAGTAAAGATTGGAACTAGCAGTCTTTCAAAAGCACGTGTAAAAGTTTATCTATGTCAGTAGGAGTAGGTGGGATGCACGGGGATGCTACTTCCTACAGAATCTGCCTGGCTTGTAGAATGCTAGAGCTCAAAGAACGGAGCATGATGATATTTCATTTGCCAAGGAAAGCATGAAACCTGTCTAGCCCTGCTAAATACTGTTCTCAATCCATGTGACTCTACTTTAAATTGTGCTGCAGTACACCTCGGGTGGTATCAGACAGTTTGGATATTATATACAAGCATATATCTTTTATATATATTTGGAATGTCACATTCTGTGTCTTAACAATATTTTCAGCAAGTCTTAGCAGTTGGATAGCAATGTAAAATTTCGTTAGCTAACGTTGATGAAGTGGTTTTAATGACACTGTTTTGCAGCCTCCACATAATCTCAACTATCCTCGTTATGAAGGCTGCATTGAATTACACAGCCTAAATGAGCGTATTATCAGCCTTTACAACTTCAAGAGGGCTTTTAATCTCAACACCACTGATGTGCAACCCTGCAGAAGGTATGATATAAACACAGAAGTGTTTCACAGTTATGTGATTTTATCATTATGAATTCTTGTCTTTTCACGTCCAGAAGAATAACCACTGTAGCTAAACTGGTGATTTTTTTTTAACTCTTGGTCATTATTACATTTCTTAGAGAAAAGCCTCAATAATTATGTGATTCACATCTATGGCAATCTCAATCTGTGTAAATTTAAGTGTTATAAAATCCAGACACAATTTGTGGACTAATGTGTTCAGCTACTTTATAAAGTAAATATTACATTAAGTTCAAAAAAGTCAGTCATTAATGATTTCCTCTCTAAAGACCATATGTGAGTCTGATAGAAGCCAGTGGAAGGTTTCCTCTCTGCTTGGGTTAGATCAGAATTTGGCCCTATACCAAATGCTTTTAACTTCAGCTTTTTTAAAATTATAATGGCAGTAAGTCCATGTGGTAGAAGTTCTTGCTCTCATATAGTCACACCTGTGACATTGAATTACAACAGGTATAAAGAAGAGACTGACCAAAGCTATTTTGAGGGCACTGGTTATGCCAGTGTCAAAGCGAAAGAAACAAGCGCTGAACAACTACGGTACGAGCATACGATTGAGACGACTGCAGATGAAGGCATCGTGTTTTTTGCAGCAGATGGGGTAACGTGTGGAATGCTTCTGTCTGTTTTGTGGTCAAAGAACACCTTAAAAGTCTTGCTTATTAAAGAATATGTTAGATTTAGTAGTAACTGTAAGGAAATGTCTTAAAAGTGTTATTTTTATCTGTGTGGGAAATTAGTAGATTTTGCTGTAAGTCCAGCAGGGAGCCGGACTTGCAGGTCCCTTCAGCTTGAGATACTCTGTGATTCTACAATGGTTGCTGAATACTCACCTTGTCAAGGCTGAGTAAAAATCATTCCAAGAAGCTCCTCCATTAGGCCATGCAGAGAATTCAGAACTGGGGGCAGGAAAGGAGGAATGCAACTGGAATCAAACCAGTGCTGGAATATTGAAATCCTCCAAAATTGGAAGTGCACTCTTCCCAAATCTAGATACAGAAACAGTAAGAAAGAATATAGGAAGTGACATGAGGACTTACACCTGTAAAGATGCTCAAAACCACAGTGGTGCTAACTTACCTAGTAATCTTGTAGGTGTATTTGCAATTCCTGGGACATATTCTGGATAATTTTGCAATGCTGTAGAAAGTCAGCAGACATTTCAAATGACACAAAGTCCTTTAGAGATTGGGAGAATACCTGGAGCTGATAGCAGATCTTTTTGTAATAGTTTGAAGTAATTAAGATTGATTAATGTAAGTTTTAGTCTGCCTTGTATTATCCTTTCCCCGAAAAACTTTCTTAAAGCAACTAGATAGCTTCATTGAAATTATTCATATGACAGTGAAATACATATCTGAGATTGTGGCAGTTTAATTGTGTTGGTGTTTGTTTTTAATTGCAGGATAAGTTCATCAGTGTGCTTATTAAGAACGGTCATACAGTTTTTAGATACAAACTTGACTCTGAAACTCCAAAAGAAATAGAAGCCAAAAAACCTGTAAATGATGGAACATATAAACAAGTATGTAATTTTAAAGAATCAAGGGATCATTATTTGTAAAAATACACATTAACTGAAACTGTCCTGTTGTAAAGTTTAGTTGTGGAGTTTTCCTTTTGTGTGAGGAAATCAAGTCACTGGGTATTAGCCTGGACGTGTGAAAATTAATCTTTTTCTTGTCCTGCTTTAATGTGAATAGTTCAGTTTTAACAGTGAAACTACCAAAGGAAAAAACTTTGTCAGAGCAATGCTTTACATAAAGATAGCTGTGTACATTGCAATTATTTGCATTCATTTCATACTTAGATTAGTGTTTTCACCACCTAAGGGTTTTTCTTCAGGGTGGGCTGATCTTTATAGAGATTACTCCTTTGCAGTCTTTGTTGTATCCTTAGCTTCAGTCCAGCTCTTTTGTAGCACTACCAGAGTGAAATCGTAAAGACATTGTTAAAAACCTTTGATCTCCTTGCTGGTTAGTTCTCCCTTTTCCCCTTAATATATTTTCAACTTAATAGTGTAAGCTGCAGGGTCTGCTGCAAGGAATCTTTATGCTCTACCGGGTCAAGCGACCTTCAGCCAGCTGACTGACTTAGTTTTTGTGCCAGGCAGCAGCTTCTGCATCTTCAGCTGCCAAATACAAGACAATATCTGAATCTTAGGTGAGGTGGGTTTTTAGGGCAATCTTTCAGACGAAGATATAACCTCACCTTGTATTTGGATAGCTGAACATTTTCCTTAGGTATTTGCTTTGACTAAATGCCCAAAGTTTGCAAAATACCTTTGAACTACCACAGTTATCCTTGATTTGAGTCACTAGTAAACAAGAGGAGGGGGAAAAATCTACCACTGTGTCCTGCTCTTGGGGGTACTTTTAATCAGCTAAATGATTTTTGTTTCTGCCATGTGAAGTGATTGTCATTATTCGTGTATTTCAGGTTAATTTGGTGCTTGACCGAAAGAACAAAGTTGTGTATGTCAGTCCTGATATTAAAGCCAAAATACGTGTCTTCAATTTCACTGAGTACTACCTAGGTGGAGTTCCGTCTTTTCTACGGGAACGGTGAGTGACTCTAAAAAGACTGTAATATACAGGCTTTGTAGGGAAAATCCATCTAAACTCTTTCCTTGTACAATTTCTTTCACACTCTGTATCGACTATCTAATGTGACATAGAAAATGCAAGTGTATAATACATGATCATAATCTGTGATTTTGGCTAATGGCGAGATCTTTGTTGGAGCTCATCCTAAAGATTGGAGTTTGATCAGCATGAGGTATGTGTACACAAGAAAGATTGCTCTCATTCTCTTCTTCTATTTCTTACATTGTCAGCATTTATAGGTTACTATAGTGGTGTGTGCTTTGAAATTCCAGGCTACTGAACTCTTTTTCCTTCCCCTCCCTGAAACCAGCTTTAATATATCCACACCTCCATTCCGGGGCTGCATGAAGAATGTGAAAAACCCAATCACTGCATCTGTTGTTTTTGATCAGACTTTTGGTGTCAGCAAGAAATGTTCAGATGACTGGAAGGTAACTAATGAATTTCCTCAGAAACTTCTGCTGGAGTTCACAGACTCTGGTTTGTCTATAAATCCTGGACCATTATGTTTTGCTTAGGTCAAAAATTATATTTGGTTAACATGTGATGGCAATAGAAGAACCTGGATTGGGTATGAAGGTAGGGAAATAAGAGACACCACCCCCACTGTGATAGCTTGTTACAGCACATAGTCCACCCTCTTATTTAATACTGTTTACAATTAAGTATTCATATTTACCATGTAAGCTTGTTGGCTTCCAGTTGCTGTTATTGATTAGGCTGGAATACTTAATACTACGCTATATCTTTCCTCTTGCCAAGGTGTTTATGCTTCCTAATTAAATGACCTCTCAGCCTTTTTTCTTGAAAGATCTTAACAGACTGCTTCCATCAAAGTCTCTCATTCTAGGGCTCCACTCATCTGATTGTTTTGTAGTTATTTTCTGTGCATCCTTGAGTTTTGCCATGTTCTTTTTAAAATGGGACAATGTGACATTTCAGTGCTGGCTTAACCAGTGCTGCATGTAGAGATGAAAACTATCCTCCTTCTGCTTCTACTTACTGCTACTTACATGGAGCATTATCTCATTTGCCCTTTTTACTCATTTGCCCTTTTTACTCATTTGCCCATTGCACTGAAAGTTTGTGCTTATTTTTTTTCACTTGTGGCATCTAAACCTTTCACAGAGCAGTTTTTTCACAGACTATCTTTGCAGAGGATCTAATCTTCCTTCTCTTTATCTGTACAACTTCTCATGTATTGAAAGGTGTCGTATGACTCACACAGCTTCAGTTAGGCAGCTCATCGGCGCAGTTTCGTAGTTACAAACTGTTCCTCCAGCTACTCAGTTTTGTGTCCTCAAACTTTCAAAGGCAGCGTAGCTAGAGGTGAACAGCTCATTATTCCCAGCAAGCCTCCTCTCCCTTTTTAGAGTTTCTCAGACCATAGTTAATGCTGATGAAACTGACTCTGACAGTCTGTTCTGTACTGAAATAGTGGGTTTTGAGGTTTGCCTTGTGCTTGGGTTTGACTGGAGCTGATCACAATAATGTTGAGTGGGGCAGCTGTTATCTCATATTGGCATTTCTTTTGATTAAAAGGAAAATCACTGAAAGCATTATTTTCTCTCTTTCAGCTTGTCAGATCTGCAGCTTTCTCCAAGGAGGGAGCACTGAGCCTGAGTGCAGCAGATTTCCCATATCCCAAGGATTTCCAAGTTGGCTTTGGCTTTCAGACCACAGGTTCAACTGGAACACTCTTAAATTACAATCTGCGGGTATGAAACACGTTCAGCCTAGCATGTGTGATGGGTTTTATCTCTGAATCAGTCATGTCACTTTGTGTCGTAAGTCTAATGTAGGTTCCTGTATTTGAAGGCAAGAAATGCCTTTTGAGCATGGCATCTTGCATGTCATAGGCCAGAGAAATGCATTCTGGCAATTTCTTCACTTGGCCAGCAAGCAGTTTGGTGAGTAACTGAGCTTTGTGCAGAGTAGCTCACACACCTGACACCACCATCTCAGTAAGAAAACTGTTGCCTAATTGGCTGGAAATTTTCTCAAGAAAAAATGGCATTCTGCCCACACAGAAATGTCACCATGTCCAAATAGGCAGAGGAAAGGGATTGGTTTTGGCTATGATCCCTCAGAAAGCAGGGAAGTTTAAGTAGAACCCCATTCTGGCTGGCTGGAGAAGCTAAGAAGTGAGTGCACAACAGGCATTTGAGAAGTGGAGAACTGACTCCTTCACTTTTGGTAAAAATAAACAAGTATTTTAAATTGGTGTTTGCTATTCAGAGGTATTTTGAAGTGGAAGCTATACTAATCATGCAGAACTTCATACAACATCTGGTACTAGATGACTGAGAAATGCAGTTCTAGTGTAAGAAAATTTGTTGCCTACTGGCAGCCACTGAGAACTGCATTAATGGCAGTAGCAAGAACTAAAGGCTCTTGCATTTATTTAGCTGATCATTTTGGGGGCTTCTTTTACAGCCTGATGTTCTTTCCATCTTTCTGAGTCCTGGCTCTGTAACTGCAAAGATGCGAGATAAGGAAATCAAACTGGAAAAGAAATATGAAGATGGGTCAATGCATTATGTGACAGTAATAAAAACAGACAACAGGTGAGTCGAGTTCTTCATCTGGTTCTTGTATGTTGTGGTTGGAGAAAGAAAATTCAAATTTTGTGGGACTCATTCTTTGGATAAATAGCTAAAAACGGTCTCTTCTAGCAGAGGATACCTAAATAATGAAGGGAAAGGAGATTTTTGGTCTATGAGTGTGCATGCTGGTACCTGTGATGTTTCAGCTGTACCCTACTATGCATTTCTTCTATAGGTTGTGTGAATTTTGACTGCTTGTCTAGCTGGAGCTTTGGAGTCTTTGGAGCTCTCCCCATAACCTTCATGTGTGCCCCTGTAACACAGGTGGCTGAAGGACCAGGGAAGAAGCAAATATTGTGTCTGGTTTTTCAGTAATGATCTGTTATGCAGATATTAGATACTAGAAGAGGCAACTTACTGAAAAGCTCATAAGTTTGTACTGCTTGCTGTGGAATGCATGAAAGGACACAAGTGTTAATTGAAGTGGAAAGTGTTGAATGGTTGGCTGTAACTTTGGGTGATTATAACTTAATACTGTCCGTTTTGAAACAAAGAATTAAGTCCTGTCACATAGTTGGCAATGACAGCTTTTTCATCAATTTCAATTGCACCAGGATTTCACTGTAAGACTGAAGTATGAGCTTCAACTCTTGCTCCTTATCTAGAATGGAAAAGCAGAGCAATTTCACAGCAGTCAATAAGCACGTACTGAAAAAGTCCCAGAAGTAAGCTAATGAAGCCCTAGCATAATCACAGTGTAACAAGAAAACACATCTGTAAAATGGTTCTTTTATGTATATATATAAATTTCATTTAGTTTCCTAACTGTTTCTTTATATATCATGCTTATTTTTATTCATTTTGTTTCAGGGTACATCTGATGCTTGATGATGAGTCAAAAACAATTAACTCTCCCAGGGCATCAAGCTCACAGGAATCAAACAGACCTATAAAATTTGGTGGAGATAGTTTTGAAGGTTGCATCTCAAACATCTTTATTAAAAGGTAATTGGCCTAGAAAGAATTACGTTTCATACATTTTGGCCTGTTCTTCTTCTTTAATCATATTAAAATTACTTTTTGCTAAAATGCTTTTTTTGTACATATGTGAAGCCTCCAAGAATCCATAACTTTGCTGCCCTCAAATACTCTTCCATTCAGGTATATTATACATGGGATCCAGTTATAATTAAATCTGCTGTTCAGATGTAAAGGAATTTTAGTCTGAATCACACCTGTTTGGTAGTCTGACAGCCAAAGAACGAACTCTGCAGAGTGAATTGGATATGTCCCAACAAGGCATCCAAAAAGATTTGCTAGATTGTATTGTTATAGCTCCCCAGGGAACCAGGTAATGAAAGGAGCAAAGCTACTGGCAGAACCAAAACAGTTACACAAACAAGTGAGAGCATATGTGTAGAAATCATCTGCCTGATTTAGGCTGTCTCTTTTTTTCACGTTTGTCTGATTATTAGAGACACCTTACAGGCAAAATTCAGGAGAAAAAATATGCATACATTCTTTTCTAGAAGAAAAGCATTCCATGAGTCATAAGTCATGTCCCAGTGGGGCTTTGTGTTACCTAAGTTTTGATGAGTCTTTATACATGTGTAGAGTTTTCAAAAAATAGTGTATTTTGATTTGATTGTCATACAACCACAGAATGGGTTCAGCTGGACGGCACCTTTAAAGATCTTCCTTTTTAGCCCCCTTCAATGGGCAGGGACACCTTCCACTAGACCAGGCTGCTCAAATTATGTCTTCATTTAAAGTACTACAAGACAGTGAAGTAACCTATATATTAAATTTCCCATCAGGAAACAAATTTGGAAAGTTCTTGTGCGAAAATAGATGAAGAATTAATACTGTAGCTGGTCTGATGGAGTGAATGCAATAAAAAAGTTCAGGTTCTACTCCCAACTCTACCACTCTTTTTATAGAAAAACACAAACAAGGAGCTTTGTTGCTTTTTTGTAATGTTTTTTGTAACTTACTGATTAGAGATGCTGTGTGCAACTTAGAAAATTACAGTATAACGTAATACTATTCTTTATACACATGGTAAATTGGCTTTGACAGTCTTTCTGATAGTTTGGTTATAATACTAGAGCTACATGTTAAGTTGAGAGATGGGCTTTTGCCCCTTGACAAAACTCATTAGAACATCTTACTTAAGGAGAGAGTGAAGCAGAACCTGATGATGCTATATTTTCTTGATTTGAAACTGGTTATATATAATTAGCAATTAAAGTTTTGTCGTCTGATTCATAAATCTTAAGGCTGCTTTCATTTTTTTTCTCTTTTTTCAAAGGCCACATATGTTTGTGTTTTTTGGCAAAGAATTAGTCTGTTTAGAAAAGATGAGAATAGAACATCAGAGTTTTTCTATAGCCAGAAAGAAATGAGCAGAACCAGGGAGAGTAGGATTTACAGCATTGAACGTACATTTTCCATTGAAAAATAAAAATTGGTACTTCAACACCATGTCACTGGGAAATACATTTTGTGCAGAACACGGTTTGTTGTTGATTACACTAAAGAAAAGGAATGCTGAGTCACAGCACTTACTGCTTTCATCGCTACAGGGCAGGCCAGCTCCCCGAGGTTCAAAATCTTGTTGATAATACTGGCAAGACTGGTGTATCCCTTGGAGCTTGCCAGGAATACGAAAACCTTGAACCAGTGCTGCTGCAGGAATTTAAAAATCCTCTCAGGCTTAAGATGCTCAAGGTATGCTTATTGTTACTGTGGTCTTTGCTCCATATTGATGCCCAGGCTGTGTCTGCACAGCCATCGTTTCTGGAACTGAGATTCACATGTTCTTTCTTTCCTTCCATCTCACATCTGAAGCAAGTTCTCACTCTGCTGGAGTTTCATGCTAAACCCACACCTGTCTAGAATGACAACAGCTTTTCTGTCATTTAGGGAAGGCTTTTCCCTGCCTTGGGTGTGAGCTCTTAAATGGGTTGATTAAAATGTTTCTATATATGTGCACGTATAGTAAATGTTTCAATTCAGCCTTCCGTTTACAGAATGAAAAATACCTTGATTATTTGAAAGCTGCTAATGGGCAAAACCACACTCTACCAGCTTGGTTACATGACAGCAGTGAAGCATATCTCCTTGGAAGCATCCCCAACAGTTTCATGTCCTACATGTTTTCTCCATTGTTATCTACAGACAGGTAATAAAAACATTCTCTGTTCTCCTCCTAATACTTGAATTGTCAAAGCTGCTTGATTCTTTGGGTGCTGAGTGCAAGGATTTTCTTCTTACTTATGTCTTGGGCCATAACAAAAGGTGGTTTTAGAGGTTCAGGCGTTTTTTTTTCTGTGCAAACATTTACCTAAACTGAATAGATTGGATCGGATGTGGTGGACAATTCCGGTACATATTGATGGCAGTTCCTTATCCTGAATGTGTCAAGTTTCATTCACATTTAGAAATGCAGTGTATAATGCCATGATTCCACCCAAATGCTACTCTGCCTTTCACAAATGGAGTTTCACTGGAGAACAGAAAAGATACAACAGCTAACAAAATAGACCTATACTTGAATATGCTTACTTTCCACTACAGGTTACATTTTTCTGTGGATGTACGGACTCGGTCATCAAGAGGATTAATAGTTTTCACAGAGGAAAGCTCTGAGGACTCTTATATGGCTCTCCACATTTCAAAAGGACGTTTTGTCTTTTCACTTGGCTCTGGAGAAAAACAAATCAAAGTTAAAACCAGTATTAAATACAATGATGGGCAATGGCACACTGTAAGTAGTATGGAACCACAGTGAAAGCATAACTAGCATTCAGGCACAGCCTCTTGCATTTTTAATAGAGTAGAAACTCAGTTTTGGTCATTGGAAATTAATTCCTATGCCTGAAAGTTCATGTGGTTACAGGTCTCTGAGAGACCTTGTTGAGACTGATGGTCCCAGCATGTTATTTTCAGTTTAAATGTTTCAACAGTGTGGTGTCTAATTCAAAGACAGAGAAAATCTCCAGAGGCTTTCGTTGGCCTTTGGGTTTTTTATTCTGTTATGTTTGCCTCCTGGAAAGGTGGTCTTCAGCACAGATGGGAAGAACGCCCGCCTTGTCGTTGATGGTCTAAGGGCCCAGCACAGAAGATTGGCAACAAATTCTGCCATCAGCATTAAGCCACCAATCTTCGTGGGAGGGCTGCCATCACTGAAAAAACAGGTAAATAATTGGAACATCCACCCCCACACACACCCCATGCTGCACTAATTTACATGGGGAAGTCTTTAATATGCAGGATTTCCGTGCTGAAAAGCTTTGGGGGGGATTTCCAAGCACCGCATGAGCACCATCTGTGACTGGTGTTTGCAGTGGTCCACTACAGATCTTTTTTCCTCACCTGTTGACACAGCTTTCATCTGGACCCATATTTTCAATATGTTGCTGAGACAGTGATGACAACCATGTACTGTTTTCATTTTTATTCCTTAAAAATAGAGAAGACCAAAGCCACATTTTTAATCCCAGAAATACCGTCTTTCTGCAGAACATTTACCTCAGTAGATTAAGCAATAATCAGTAGAGAAGAAAAAGAATCATTCTCATTAAGGAATTATGGATGTAGAAGTGGATTTCAATCTGAAATATGTGTGGTTTCTATTTTAAAAATGGGACAATTAATGATCCAGGGCATTTTATAAGATCAGATTTAAATAAACAGCCTTAGGAAGGGAAGGGGTACTTGAGATTTCACAATTCTTCTTGCACTGTCTTTTTGACACATCACTGGGAAGCATCTGTTCTAAAAGCAGTTGTCATGTTAACTCAGAATCAACTATTACTGTGTTTCAAGCACTTTTTTAGAATTTTGGAATACCTTTTCATTGCATCAAAGATGGGTTTAGGTGCCTTTAGTGCCAGTTGGCTTTCTATAGTCCAACAGTCCAAAAGAACCAACATTTAGTATATTACTGAAAAAAAAAGCCATAATGCTTTAGTATTTGTGTTTTGAAATACACTTTTAGAATATACCAATGAAGAGTTTCAAGGGTTGCCTGAGGAATTTTAAGGTGAATGGAAAAGTCATGAATGCACCTCAGCGAAAAAATGGCATACTTCCGTGTCTGGATGTTCCCATGGACACAGGGATTTACTTCTTTAATGAAGGAGGATATATCACCATTGGTAAGCTGTGTAGAGATTATGGTATATGGAATTACGTCTGAAGTGCGTATATGTATGGGTCATTTGTTTTTACATGGTTTTCCAATTATCTCCTCCTATGATCATTCCTCTTCCCACTGTTTAATCCTCCACAGGTAATTTGCTGATGGGATTGGATTTTAGGATTGTATTTACCATTCGACCAAGGAGTTCAGCAGGTGTACTCCTCCATGCTGGAAGCAAGCAAGACAGCTACTTGACTATTTACATGAAAGGAGGAAAGGTGGGTACAGGCTGTTTCCATTCCAGCTGTAGTGCCCTCATTCAGCAGGGGGAATTCTGACCTTCCTCTGTTGCTCCTGTTCTTTGTCACAGTAGCTTAACAGATAACTTCTTTACAGGTCATTGCTGCTGGAAATAGTGGCGCTGGAGAATTCCAGACATCAGTCACACCTAGGAAACCTCTGTCTAATGGACAGTGGCATACCATTGCAGGTATGTTGTACATACCATTTCTTCTGAAGGGATGGTGGGCACAGAGCACTGCAGCTCCAAATTTTTATTAAATCATTTTACTTCTGTTTAGTCTTAGAATACTCTTTAGAACAAGGTAAGTGTCTTGTGTAAATTAAAGGTTTTACCTAAGATTTTTTTGGTGGGCTCTGTTAAGCCCCAGATGACCTAAGTTTGTCAGTCTGACTCTGAATTAAAATAAAATCTGTTTCTTCTATGCCGTAAATTTCAAGAAAGATGCTGTTTAAAAGCAGTGCCATACCTAGCTGATTCTTTAACAGGGTTGAGAAAGAGTTCTCATTTACCTGCTTCTTTGCAGTCTCTCAGAGGGAGAACACTGTGCAGCTAGAGGTGGGCACACAGAGTAACTATACCACTGAACTTCAGTCCTCTCCTCCTAGACGTGTGTATCAGCCACTCTACTTTGGCAAAATTCCAGGTAATATTACTGCTTCTTATTTTTTCATGTTTTTTCCTTTCCAAAGCAAAGGTCCCATCCGTTCATGTAGTCCTATATCATTCCCCCTCTTTTGAAAGCCTTGCGAGAATTAATGTTCTTTAAAATAATTCTTATTAACTTGGTCTTTCCACCTTGTTTTTTGTAGCAAATTTGGACATCCCGTGGCTTCCAGTTCAAGACCCATTTTTCGGCTGTCTTGGGAATATTACCGTCAATGACAGACATATCTCCACCAGGAGAATTTCAGAGGTTCATGGTGTAGTGAATTTGCACGGGTGCCCAGAGAAGTAACTCTGCTGTTAGAGTCATCGTGCACATATGGGCTGTGTCTGCTGAAGAACTGTGTGGATTCCCCTTCGCTGATCAGCATCAGGCTGCTTTCTCTGAACAGCCGGTGAGCAAATGCATCCTCTGGATGTGGACTGTGCCAAAGCAAACGAAAAGTATTTGCTTTGATAAACTCCCTTTTAAATGTTATTGATTTCCAAGGTGTTGTGCCTTTTGAGATTTATGCAGAAAATATAACTGCATATACCCTTTGGGGCCAAATTCTGCTCTCACCCACAGCAGCAGAGACTTGAGTAACTCCAGTGTCTTAATTTTGGAAATTTGCCTTAATGTTGGTCATTTTGAGAGCAAATTTGATCCATTAATATAAAGAATTTTATAAAAGTATAAATCTCTTTGGATTATTGTTTATAAAATATGCATTGATGTTAATGTAATAATAATAATAATAATATAAATGGATTTTGAAGCACTTTAAGGAGTGAAACTCTGGAGGTTTGTTACAAAGTTAGGAATTGTGGGACCAAATAAATGCAGTATGTTCCTAAAGCCATTCGTTTTTTTGTTTGGTTGTTTTAACCTGGTAGGTTTTTAATGTGCTTTTTAGAGGCTGCTAAATCCTGCTTGCTTTGTGCAAATATTTCTGTAGGTTGAAGATGTTGATTTGCCTGAATAAGCAAGTATCCATCATCTCTGCTCATCACAACTTGGTTATCTAAAAATCTGAAAAACAGGGTCATTTTTTTGCAGTCTTCAGAGCCAGAGAGTCTCCTCCATAGGCAGAGGAGACTCATTTTTTTTCTAATGAAATTAAGGAAAGTTTTATCAAGAATAGCAGCTGCATCTGCTACAATTATGTAGCATGAATTACAGGAATAACCCAGCAAAACTGTTTTCTTCACCATTCAGATCTTTATTTTGTACCTGATTGTGACCCACAGTGGAGGGTAGGCAACCCAGTTTACTTTATTCTTCTGAGTAAAGGGCTGGACTGAACAGACTGGACATGGCTTCTTTTTCCACTGTCATTCAGAATCAGCATTTTGATAATTTTTTTTTTCCCCCAATGCCTTGATGCCACAACCCTCTTTTGCAAAATGAAAACATTTTCTGAGGTTGGTCCTTGATGTAGGGAGGCATGCAGATAAATTCTCCTTCACTCATAATGCTCCTACTTTCCACTGCTGCCTTCTCAGTGTACAGCAGTGTGTCCTCGGTGTGTTTGAAATGAGGTGCAAGCTGGACTAATAGAAGCAGACACCAGATCAATAGCCCTTATGTCTTCGGTCATTAATCCCTTGTCAAATTTTTGCAGCTTTACAGACCCTTTGCAGCTTTGCAGGGTGGCAAAAGTGTCAGAAAAAACATGACACCAAATCTTGTGTTGCTTTCTCTTTTATGGCAACCTTTTCACAGGCAAATCTGTGTCCGTGCAGAGGTTTCTCAAGTGTAACGCCAGTTTTGGTGGGAATGGGGTACATGCTGGGTTGAGGCCTCAAAGGAAGCAAAGGATTGACATGTCATGGCAGAGACCTCTCTCTGGAGATGCTCTGCAGAAGCATATTCTCCTGTACAGCAACCTGCCACATGGGACAGAAACACCCATCAGGCTGGAGGTGATGGGTTCAGAAATCATCTTCTGTGATAGCAGCAACTGAATCCTTTCTACTTATAAAAGCTCCCTGCTCAAATACTCAGGTGACCAAAACTGTGGGAATATTCAATTGATTTACTGGCCTGAGTTGACTCTAGAAGTTTCCAGAAGGAGAAAGGAAGAACAGTTAAATTTTATCATGCAATTCTCTAGTAACATTCATGCTGATCAGATGGTTCTGTGAAGCAGATTTTCCCAAATCACAAAAAAGGCCTTTTCCTTCTTCTCTTACTGCCCTCAGTAAAACAAAACAAAAAAAAAACATGGTAAAGATTTTTGCATCACAACCTGGAGCCAGCCCTGGATTACAATTCTCTTCCATTTGATTTTATTTTATCAGAAGTAGTTTTAATGCTGACAAAAAGAAATGAAAAATGTATAAAGACTTGAGTAAATGTAAGATATATTGATCAGCAAGTATTAATTCCAATACAATACTACTTTTGCACAACAAAAAAGATGAGTCTCTTTGCTTTTAAGGTTCTTTGTGGTTGTGGTTTTTTTTCTGCCACAATTTTTTTCAGGTGTATTTCTTCCACAGAGTCAGGCTGTCATACATTGTTGGGACAATGAATAAAAGCCAACTAGAGTTTCAGGTTCTGTACTTTCACATAGGTAAATCTATGTCAGGCTGAGGAACACTTAATAAAAAGCTTTTTCACAGAATCACAAAATATTTTGAGTTGGAAGGAACCCTCAAGGATCATCAAGTCCAGCGGACGATATTTAATTTACATGAGGAAAGAAGTTGTCCTGTTTCAACCGATGAAGAATTTTTACTATTGAAGAAATCCACGTGGACGCTGTGTCATGGGAGTTTTTAATTGTTAGAAGTTGTAATTCCAAGGCTTTCATCATCAGTGTTGCCATTTGACAATAACTTCCATGAATTATTTGCCTCTTTTGGCTGTTGCACTTCAGGTGTGCCCCCAAAACTAATTTCCATGTTAGGATAAAATACGCAGGAAAGGCTTTCCCTGTAACATTTTATTCTATAGTCATTATACTAATCAAATACCATGTTCAGGACACTGAGAGTGCATGGCTAAAAAACCCACACTCTTCAACAGCATGTTAGTTCTTCTGAATCCCAAATCAAGTATAGAAAGAGAGCAGATTTCCACTCTAGACTAAACCACATTGGTATTGTTAGCATGAAATCTCTCTCTTGTCCATATAAATGTCAAGGGCAAAGGGTTCTCATCCAGTTAATTTGGATTAGATTTAATGGGATCATGTTATCGGAGGTGGATGACACCAAGGTCTGTGAGTTTCCATTTATTTTAACTACAAACCACAGCTGGATTATTGGCAGCTGAAAGACAGCCTAGCACTTGAGAACTGAGAGCAAATAAAATGAAATAGATCACAGGGCACTCTAGAAGAAAATACACATTCGTTGTAGAAAAAAAAGCGTGTATATATAAAAAAGGAAAACATACTGCCTTTTCATTGCCTATAAATGACTGTAACTTAAGTTTCTAGTAACAAAAGTTTGCAATTAAAACTTTCACAGTTTTTTTGTACCTGAGCTTAAGGGTCTGTGCTTCTGTTACTGTGGAGTTTTCATTTAAAACACAGAGCCATTGACCTTCTACACTGTAACGAGCAACATGAATTGTGCAACCTAACTTTCTCTGGTTTTGTAACCACTTCTTTGAGTCACTTGTCAGCCAATTCATTTTAGCTTTCCATCCTCTTTGTGTCTTCGTAAGTCCTGCCTGGGTATTTTTAATATATAGGGGTTTTTTATTATTTGGGGTATTTTTCTCCCATCTCCTTCCTTTCTGCCCTTCATTAAACAGCCTGGAAAACACAGTCTTAGTGAAAACACTATAAATGCATTATGGTTTTGTAATGGACTCTTGCTATGCTTTTTGCCTCTTACCATTCTCTTTGTGGTTTCCTCGTTTAAAAAAACCAAAAACCTCCTGCACCTTTCTCTCATGATGTAAGGAAATTTAAGACACAACCTTTTGTAAATCTGTCTGCCTTTTCTAAAAATACATTAAATGGACATCCCTGGCAAAAGGGTTGTTAAAGGGGATGGTGCCATAATACAATATTACAGCTTCACTGGATGCATTAAGGCTGCAAGGCAGAAACATAAACATCCTTTGTGCAGCTGGCCCAGACATCTTAAAGTTGCAAGAGGCTGGTCATTGCCTGAGCTGCAGTGAAGCACCCTCTAAGCATAAAGAATTGCAAGCAAAATAACCAATGAGTTTTTATGTTCTGTCTGTCAGTTTAGGGGACCCTCTGTAGCAATGAAACCAAACTATGACCTGTTGTTCATATTGCACTGTGCCTTCTGCTTTGCAGCTGATAGCATAAGATCTTCTTTAAACACACTCCTATCATTACTTTACACCTCAGCCAGTTACTGTGTTTCTTACAGGTTGTTCCAAATGTGAAGCACACGTGAAATGTTCCATGAGAAACAGTTTCTTTGTTAAGGTGTCACTCGCTGAGAAAGATGGAGCACTGCTGCCTTATCACACAGAATATAAAGATAGTTGGCATCACGGTCTTTTGTCTCTGTTCAGTTCTATTTAAATTGGGGCTAACAACAGATTTCTCCATTATGTGGGAACCTATGTCTAATATTTCTGTCACAGGACGACTATGCACTGATAAGAATGAATAATTACATTCATAGGTATGTCAGTAATTTATAAAATAATATGTATCATGGTTTAGGAATGGTACTTCACAGTTCAGTGCACCCACTGAGACTGCCAAACCACACTGACACTTGGCCGCTCCTCCTTTCTCCTGCCCCTTCCCGGTCTAGTGGGGGAAATTGAGAATTGGGGCACAAAAGGTAAAGATCACTGGCTGAGAAAGGAACAATTTACTGGAAACAGCAATGAGATAAGAAAACAAAAAGTAACAGCAACAATATTAATAATGAAAGTGTACAAAGAGAGGGTGGTTCACATGCAAAGATGCTCACCAGAGACCCCCAAGTCAGTGAAGCGTGGCAGGCAATGCTACCATGTTTTTTTCAACCACAAGCCCTGTCCTTCCCCACAGAAGCCAGAGAGTCCCTTCCTCCTGCTCCTGGCAGTGACATGAGGTGGTATGGAATAACCTCCTGCCATGCCCCTTCAGCCATGCTCCCTCAGCTACTGCAAAAAATTAACTCTGTCCTGGCCAAAACTAAGGCAATATGGAAGGAAACTGTTGGAATTTCTGTCCGGAAAGATCTGTTTTTTGATGCCCAAAGACATATCAAAGAAAAACATTTTAAAGGATAGAGAAATAAAAGACACTGTGTCCAGCCAGCTCTTGCTGACACAGTTTTAATTACAAGATGTTATTAGCATCATAAGCCAAAATCTATCAGCATGAAATATTACTTAATAGAGGAGTTATATGGTTGGGTAACAGCACCTACCATAAATCTTCATTTTAGATCCTGATTGCTTCCTGATCGGAATTACTGTCCTGATCCTTACCAGAAACCTGGAGAGCCAGTAACATGCCCAGGTACTGACTCCTCTGGCGAGGTCAAGGGCTTCAACTAGTAAAACTTACCTGAGAACAAAGTGTCAGATCAGCAATAAAGTTCTAACTTTCCCTTTTCTGTACCCATTTAATTTGAAGGTGATGACATGGAGATGGTAACCTGAGCAGTAAAGAAAATTTCTCCAGGAAATCACATAGGCATGATCCAAAGTTCAGTGGCTTAGTGGAAAGACCGAACCAGTTCACGGGACTTGGGTTCATACGCCTTATTAAAACATGCAGTAAATCTTACATACTGTTTATAAAAAATGTATTCTAAGATACTCCCAAGGTTTATAGAGAATTGTTACTGCAGATTAAATCTGTTTGTAATGTAATAAAGGGCAGGACACAGTCTCCATAAAACATAAGATAATCCATCTAATGCAAATATACATAAATGGAAACTTTACACAAACACAAAGGATATTTGCATCAGCAAGAAGAGTGGAAGCAAAGACACCAAGCAGATAAACCGTGCTCCCTGAGGAGTGTTAGTGGTGAAGGCAGTGCTGGGAGGAGGTCTCAGAACACCTGCTGTGAGCCATCCAACCTGGATGCCAAAGACCCCACTGAGGCTCAGCTGTTTCCTATGCTGCTCAAAATTGAAAGTAACTGCAGTCATCCCACTATGCCTTTACCAGGCCAAAAGGAAAGAAATATCTTCTGGCAATTTCATTATTCCTGCATGCAGAGGAGTAGTACCAAATTCTGGACTGATCATTGCATTTAGTCAGAAACTTGTAACTTGATATTGCCATGTTAAAGGAAGGTAATGTTCCCAAAGCAGAGCCACTTAAGAGGACACATGATCCCTGAATCTATGTATATTGCATTTATCACAAAAGATAAAACGAATCAACATGACATACATGCTCAGCACAAATTTAATTCAAAACAGACACCACAAAACCACTACTGGTCATTACTGTTACTTAATTAAAATGGAATGAATAGGTTAAATCTTTCAAAGAGACAGTGAATGCCATCAAACAGAATAAAGGCCAGGTGCCTGATCAGTATAAATCAACATTGCTCTGTTGTTCCTGGATTTTGGCAGATAGGAGAGGAGGATCTAGTTGTGTTTGTGTAGCTTATTGTTTTATATGTTGGGGACACAATGCATAGACCTTATAAAAAGGAATTTGCTGCAAAGAGTTAAAACTAGGAATGTTACAGTTCACTTTCGTGAAAAAAATACTAGGTTTTTTTATCACTGAAAAAAATGCTTAAAAACGAGATACAAGCCTAGAGGATGGATAGAAAGAAAAAGACCTTATAGTTGAAGAAGAAAAGGTATGCAGGAAAAAGTAAGCCTTGGTACTGCTCAGAGAGTACTTACCCCTGCCAAGGGAAGTGTCTACAGCAGAGAAGCTGCTAGAAACTGTTGTTAACTTGACTGGACAATTTTAGGTTACGTGGTTACAAGGAGCGCAGCCACTGACTGCTTGAACCAGAGACTCAGTACCACACTCCTGGGCTGCTCCTGTGTGCCTGTGAGGCATCGCAGGTGTCCCAACCTCTCCTCAGCCCAGGGGAGGGCTGTGGGGCTGAGTGCCTGCCTGCGCCCCTTCCCTGGTGCTGAGGGGAATGGTTTTCTCGGGCTCCCCCTCTTTCCTGACCAGACGCTCAGTCTGTAAGCTTACAAATCTCTGTGATGGGGAGTTCAGAGAAATGGTCAGTATATAACAGGAAGGAAAACATTACGAAGCTGCCGCTCCTGGCCCTTTTTATCTTGCTCTCTGACCCTTTTTCTTTTGTTTGTTATACTCAGTATAATGGAAGGGAACATCTGGACTCTAGTGACAGCAACCAAATTTGCATGCATATAGCAGATAATTAAGCACGTGTCTATCTGCAGCTGCAAACAGCAATTAGTCATAAGATAGCTTTGTACACCCCTTCCTGCCTATTCTTCTGTTCCCCTCAGAGGGCCCTCTCACGTGCACATCTCTGAGAGGCACTGAGCGCTGGCCTCCTTTTTATTTGTGAAGACAGTTGTGCAGCTGAGCTTAAACCCTCCAGTATAACTTTCAATAGGATGAACTTCCTCTGATCTATCAATTTCCAGTAGAAACGGCTTTCTGCATAAGACATGATGCGGTGACCCAAATCAAAACATCCGTGCTTACATCCCAGCATAGCTGAGACTATAAGCAGATTTCATTCCTAGCTCCCCCTCTTAGATCTGAGGAAATGGAGATCTAGAGTCACTTCTGACTGCTGATGTTTTGTGTGGCCGACCCTTGCCTCTCTGCTGTTGCCCAAGGCACATACTGCCTTCCCTGCTCCCTGCAGCTAGGAAGTTTACATTTGCCCTACAGCTTCCCCCCCAGGGCCATGAAGGGCATTTTATAACATCTTATACTATCAAGTAAATACATTTATCCTATGCCTGTCTTTTCATTTGTAGAGTCCCCTGGCAATGAAGCCATAGATAGCATTCTGTTGCCTAGAACAGGTGTCCTCATTTCTCCTGTGATAGAGTCAAATTTTCTAGACAGGTGAAATAAAAGCTGCTCAGCATTGCAACTGAGAGGCACAGTTTAGAGTAATTTACAAAGCAGAACAAATTTCTAGTTTGTTGAAAACCAAAGACTGCATTGCAAATAGCTAAATTTCAGGCTCTGGCATCCTATCTTTTAATTTATCTATGCTAAAATGGAGTGTAGTAATAGGGTGGGCTTCAGCTGGCACAGGCTCAAGTTGTAGAAGAAAGGGCTGGAGCATGATCAAAGAGACCACTGAGCCTCGAGCAGGGATTAGATTCAATGGAATGGCTTCACAGTCTGGACAACAGTGATTATTCCATGTGGCTCTTTGCATTTGCTCATTGTATGACCCAGCTGCCTGATCAAGGCTTTTGTTGAGGTAAGAGTCTACATAATGATCTCTGCTGGGGAATTCCTGTGCATGTTTGAAATAACATTCTTGGGTATAATTTGCGATGTTTGCATTTACTTCTGTGTGTTAATAAAATGTAGGCATTCCCAGCTATAATAAATGCACACAAATTGCAGAAAGGGTTTGCATCAAGTAGTCATTTGAAAACAAAACTGCATTTTCAGAAACTTGTTAAGGCCTAGAGATCTGTTGGAAAACAAAAGTTTCCTTCTATATAGACAGCGTCAATCTCCTGTGTTTCAGTGGGCAACACCAATGAGGTTTTTTGTGAATGCCCTGTAACAGCAATGAACAAAACAACCCTGGCTGGCACCAACAAGCACTGTAACACTGTCACATGCATCTGCATTTCATGCATAACTGTGCTTATAGGAACACATTCCACCACCAAATCCAGACAAAAATGTTAAGGCTTTTACTATTGGGATAGGTGAACTCATTTTTCATTTGGGAACCCACACAAAGTTACAAAATACATGGACCTATGTGATTTTAAGGAAATGGAATGGCTAGAAAGACTTGGGTGCATACAAAACGGGCCAGTAGCACTGGTAACACCCACTTGACTTGAGTAAGACCCATAGCATTTGTGGAGCAGTGTGCTTACTCACCTCACAACTTCAGCTGGACAAAAGTTGGTTGTGTACTCTAGGCCATCTTTCTACAACCAATGGAAGAGAGTTAGTTATCCCTAAATAAACACACCCAGACGCCATCTCAGACATATGCTGAAAGAGGCAGCAACCAACCTAGCTTTGGGCTCCAAGCAAGAAACCCACTGAACTTATCCCCTGAAGATGGATGCAGCACTTGATTATACTTAAGTCCTCAGGAATACTCAGCCCACCTTACAGCCCAGCTGTAGAAATCTCCTTGTGGGGTATTGTCAGCAGGCCACTGAGAAGAAAAGAACAAGCGACAGGAAATTACCTCCTGCTTCCAGTTACAGGGAAAATTTGACATTCATTTTGTCACTCATCCTTTTCAACAATGAGTCACCCAGACATGGCATAGTTAGCTTCTAGCATCTCCATATGATGAACTACTTTTTTCTGTGCTTTGTATGATCTGAAGTTTGAGAATCTAAGAAGAAAACGTAGGTTGAACCCAAATGAAAGGCACATAAAATAAAGAGATGTGAGATAGAAGGCGTATTTATGTGTGCTTGTATACTTACAACCCCTCTAAAAATAGGTGAGTGCAAGAGCTATCAAAATTAAAGGAATGGAAAGGAAAAGAGAGGAATGCTTGCTGGATGAATTGCAGTAGAAAACAGCATTTGAGAAAAAATGCTAATGAAATGAAAAATGGGGAAGTGCACTGAAAAAATAGAAGATTGTTTCTCCTTGTGCTAAGCCTGGAAGATGAGCTCTGAAGAAATGGCCTGCAATAAAAGCACAGCTTTTCTCACTGTATTATCCGGGTTATTGCCATGCATAACTCATAATGGCTAAAATTATGCAACTCAGTTTAAGGTATTTGCCTTGTACGTAGCTCTCAGCCTCACAAAACGTGTTTGTAGAGCAATTATTCGTGAGTCAGTTCAGGATAAGTCACCCAATGTATGGTTTTAAAAGGCACTGTGCTTTCAGAAAGGCAGGAGTGCTATCAGAATCCAAATACACTTTTAAAAAGAGGAGGGTTATTAAATTTATTATGCTGTTACTTTAATAAAAATCTTGAAGCAAGTTAAGGTTTGTAAGTCACTCCTGTGGTTACCATTACACGCACTCAGAATCTTGACTTTGCTGTCTCCCTTTATCTGCAATGCAGTGTTTTCCTTGCAGAGCTGCCGCTTCCGGTAGTGGGAACTGATTCTGGTAGTCACTGCTTCGAGGAAGCTATAATTCTCAAGAGTGCTTCCCAATTCACATACCTTGATTAAAAAGTGCCCAAATAGGAACATATTATAAATTAACTTGTACAGAGTATGTATTCCAAATAAATGGCCCGAGTTTCCAGAAGTAAGTGGAAGAATGGAAAACCTAATGGTAAGCAAAAAGAGAAATGACTTCTTATTGTACAGAATAGGAACTCAACCGCATGCTGCTTATTTCATTAAGTACCAGGAGATAACACATACATTCCTGGGTTTGCTAATTTCATTACAGAACTGTCAGCTCAAAATCTAGTTGGTCAAGCATCAGCTTCCAGTCTCTTAAATTCCCTTTATATGTTGGCTACAGAAAACAATCTCACCATAATGACAAGAGTATACTTTTTACATCTGCTTTAAGTTTTACACATCAAAATGTGAGGAATCTTCCATTCATATCAACTGACATCCCATTCACTTAAAATAATATTCATGGCTATAGAACAACAAATTAAGACAAAGACTAGAAAGAAGATTATTTAAGCATGTGGCTCTATTTAGCTGTTGCCTTCAGATAATGCTGTAATCTGAGTATCTAAATATGCATACTGCCTGAGTACACCCTTAAAAGAAGGTGAACCCTTCACTTCAGGTTTATACGAATAGACACAATGACTTTTCTTGCAAATTAAATGGTACTCTAAATGAAATGGTACAACTAATTATTTTCTTCAGTGAGCAGCAAAAGTTGTCAGACCAAAGCAGGTTTCACAGATGAAAAGCTAGTATCCAGAAATAAAAACTTTGATATCTGAGGTAGCATCTGTCTCTCAGTATGGCTTCTAGGTTTTTTTCTGACTTGTGATATGTGCTGTAGATCATATTGCTTCTTTTAAAAGCCAGTTGCCACCTCTATGTGTGCAAGCCTCAGACAAGAGTTTTGTAAAGAACAGAGCACTGTGTTCCAGAAGACACGATTAAACTCCAAAAACATAAGGAAGTGAAATAATTGGGGACAAAGGTATCAGCAGCTAAGTAGGTGTAAATGCCAGGGAAGGAGCTCACCATCTTTGTAGGTATACTTTTTTTGCTGACAGAGCTGCTCAAATGAACATGTCTTGTGTGGTCTATTCCAGTGACAGAAAGTCAAAATGCTTTAGTGTGAGGCAGTTGTAGATCACCGAACACCTTGATGTAGCATAGCCACCAATGTTGATGCAAAAAATTATTGGGTATTACAGTCCCAATAGATATGAGAACCAATGCATGGACAATTTAAGTGGCTTGCTGAAAGACACTGGTGAAGCAAGTTCCTTCATATGTGAGTGACACATGACTGTCAGATGAAAATAGTTTCTTGGACCATGAAGTAGTACTCCCTTCTAAAAGTGTACAGAAAATGTGAAAACAGGCCAAAAGGGACATCTGCACAAGAATTCATTGTTTGCAGTTTTCACTAATGCCAGGAGTGGGATATTCAAAACTCTGCCGTGGCTGCTTCATAACCTCCTGCTGAGTTCTCATCTGCCTTCATGGGTTGTACCCAACCATCAGCCCACCAGGCCTTTTTTTCTCATGCTTTCTTTTCTGTTTACCTCAGCTACTGGGCATTGCAGTTGTGACTAGCTTTCAAAGCAAGGAGTGCAAAATCCTCTAGAGGATTATCTGGACAATCTGGCTACATAAACTTGAGTTTCATGTCAGATAAAAAAACCTGTCACCAGTGGGGTTTGCTGACATTTTTGTCACTTGAATTTTAAACAAAAGATTTCCTGCTCTAAGGCTAGGGAAAAAAAGAAGGGCAAGAAATGCAGATTTCAAAACTGACAAACAAACATGACGCCTAACAGCCAAAAAAAAGCCTTTGTAGCTCAATTCTGTTGAATGGCCTTTCCATTTCTGTAGTGAAGGACTACAGAAAGAAGAAAGTGAAAACTGTTGAAAGGCTACCTATAGAACACTTATAATGCCAAAAGTCCCTAATGGAAGTAGAAAAGTGCAAATGTTGCTGACTAGTATTCTTTAAATAGTCTCACTTCAAATCACATTATGCATCAAGCTGCTTGACACCTGTGAGAAAATATTTACTGCTAAAATAGTAAAGGAAAAATAAGCCTTAGTAATATATTATCTTTTTTATGTCCCAAATGTTTCAAAATATATTTTACAAGGGGTTTTGATTACTGTAAGTGACAAGGACTGGGGGAAGCACTAACACAAAAGGTGTTTATTGAGGCTGATAGCGTTTGCCACAGGTTATCTATGGCCTTGCTGATTACTTGCTTCTCACCAGAAGCTTGAAAGTACAAAGGCACATCCTCATTGAAATGATCAAAATGATTTGCTGACAGATGCTCTACATATAGTTAGATACATGTGCATGTATATAGAGGTACATATAGAAAAAATCCTTCACAAATGTAATTGGTCTGTGAAGTGCTTCATGCACAAATGAACAATGCAGGAAAACTGGAGGGCCCCTCCAAAGCAGATCAGCAAAAATGATTAGAAGTTTAAAATTTACTACCTCCTTGTGAAAGATCAAAGTTGCCAGTGTTGTAAATACTAAAAGGCTAACAAGGCCTCAATCAAGAGCCCATAATGTAGAAACATGGGTATTGAGTGGGACAAATAATGTTTATATGCCCCAGTTTGGGTAAGACATCCTGCCTCACGGTCCATACACAAAACCATTAAGCTCACCTGTTTTAATTTGCCACTAGCCCCCTGCTTCTGTAACAAATATGCATATAATTGTTTTCCATGTTCACTGGAGCAAGAACATGAAGGAAATTAATCTACAGACTCTCCATACTCAAAGTATTTCAAGGACATTAAGAAAAAGATTTTTGCTTTACCATCTAGATGAATTTGTTCTGACTCCCCAGAAAGGACTGGGCTAGAACTGGTGGATTTCTGGCGATCACTTTGGGCTTTACATTTCCTGCTGTGTGGCAATAGAGAGCAGGTACTTTTATAACCAAATGTAGATCTGAACTCTGTAGGAAGTCATTCCTCTGAAAGTAAAAAATTTTGAATTGGCTCTTAAGAATTCAAGTGGCATGATTATTTTGGGTGGAAGTCTTTCCAATTAATTTTTATAAAACAGGACAGCATGTGGCTGCTGCCTGAACAGAGCAGCTGTTAGTATTTAATAGCTGTGTATTCCTTTGTTTTCTCCGGAACTGTGTGCATATGTTGGGCCATTAGCACATTCTGGGAAAAAAAAATTCCAACACTAAAAGGCTCTGTTATTTAGTGTTCTTTATATAGCAAAAATTATACACCTTTATATGCTTCAGTAAAAATAACTGTGTGACTGCACATCAATTTATCCCATTATATGGCTGATTATACATTAGGTCCAGAGCAACAGTGTGTCGATAAAAATAAACATTATCTAGTACAAGCAAATATGAAAAAAAATTTGCCCTTACTTGCTCTGTCTCATCTTTTACTCCTTTTGAATTTCCAAGAACTTTACCTGCTCTGACCCAGCCATCTCAGTCATTTCTCTGTGCAGAAGTGACACAGCACAGTCTGTGTTACAGACTAAATGAGAGCAGCCACAAATCAGTGCTCAAGAGACCAGGGCTAAAAGATCATTCACCTTCCATCTGATAGCTTACCATACACAAAAGTCTTCCCACAAAAAAAA